>JAULBV010242702.1:0-12244 GCA_032358295.1 Pterothamnion heteromorphum | reverse complement strand
TACCAGGCGCCTGCTATGTACATGGCTCACGCCGAGGCCCAGCGTGCCTTCCGTTTGCCCGTCTCGGCCATGGACGGCTGGAGTCGTCATGCCGTGGGCGATGCCGGCGCGTACCCGCGCTATGCCTAGAGGTGTCGGCTTGTTCATGAGAGAAGCAAGACGCGTGAACAACGTCGGAGCATGTGCTTGATAACGGTGTTCCCGCAAGGGCTGAGCGCTTGTGCCATTCAGTTGTTTTACCCGAGTAAATTGAGTTGATTTGAAGCTTCTCTTCGCTCTCCTTTCCACACCTCCAGGCTGTGGAGTTAAACAACTGTTTGCAACCCCGTTTCCCCCGGACACAACATCAGTTCGGCTTTGCTAGCGTGCCAAGTTTGAAGAAGCATTGTCTGGTGCGCGCATCGGAGGAGCTTCGCTGGTAGTCTTTTCTCTCTATTGGAACAAACATATCCGTAGCGTAACAGAGCCTCTGACAGGGCCAGAGGCCCTGTCTTAACTGCTCGTGCTATAGGTGATGGGTGTACGGGGGCGCGGGTGCTGACATGTGTTCTATTATGATTGAGAGGTGCCACAGGGCCCTTTGGTTGACGGAGCGCCTTTCGGTTGTACGCCTTTCGGTTGTACAGTACTGCACATATATACATACAGCAACGTAATACAATACGAGGAAGCGGAATCTCGGACTGGAAGCGGCAGGTAGGCATACAGTCGAGACACGTGTGCCACATAGTGCGACTGGTCAGTGCATATGCGTGCATTCGTCCGCCCATGTGTGCAACCCGCCTATATACGTTACGTACGCCTGTACATTTTGATGTTTGGACGTTTTGATTAGTGCCGGTGGTACGAGTACGAAAGGTATCTGATAAGTATCTTACCCTTCGGTACCAGGGGTAAACCTCCAGTTAAAGCTCCAGTTTTACAGCGTCTCTCTCTGTGGTTCTCCCCACTTGTACAAGTAAAGCTATCTTAATCCCTTTCGATTTACTACTTGACGATTATAAGAGCATCCCAACCAGTCGGTCAACCAGTGCTTACCGTTCGGTACGAAGGGTAGCTCTACTATAGGAATAGTAAATCTAAAAAAGTTACATACGACAAGTAGCGCTGGTACAGCGCTACTTGTCGTACTACAGCGGCACAACAGGCACGGTGTACTCGTACGGTGGTACATAGCGTACTGTGCTCGAATCGATGTCCACGAGTCGCGCGCTGCGCACGAGCTGTAAGCGAGGGGCGTTTCCGGCGTGAGTCCAAGTATTCAGCTACAGGTACAACCATCGGTGCTGCGCGTCTGCAGCAGGGCAAAGAGTTCACAATTAATTGCACAACGAGCACATCCGACTCTATACTTCCGTCCTGATTGCAGAGTCCAAAAAACGCGGCATACAGTTTAAAAAAAGCGTGAGCCGCATATGCGCTACATACAAAGAGAGTGTATCATGATGCAACTCCCTCTCGCCCAGACGACTGTATCGATCGACTACCGCGCATGGGTTGCGATTCAAGCTATGCGAGACCTCACCTTCTGTGTTTCAATATTAGATTCCACGCATATGCGTGCGGCACTACAGTACAGAAAATCCAACTCCCTGCTTTCCGCCCATGAAATGTGCGTAGGCTCGCACATGTGTTCGTATGTATACAGTGCCATGCAACATTCTCTCCTATCCAACACTGCTGGCCATGCACATTCTCTCCTATCCAACTGCTGGCCATGCACCGCCCCCACACCATCCCATTGCCCGTCCACCGTCCCTGAACGTCCGCGCTTCCGTCATCCACTTTCGTATCTCATCACAATCCGTGCAATGATGTCCCACATTGACATATGCACATCTCACTTTTCGTGGCCGCACTAAGCTATTACTACAAAGCCATTCCAAGGTCCCTACCATTTCGCTCGCATCACACATTCACGCTGCACCCAGCCCACTTTTCCCAGAACCGCACCTCACACAATGCGTCTTCTTCTTGCCGCGCTTTCCGTTCTGCTTGTGCTTCATACTCCGGTACTGAGCGCCAGGACTGCGCCTGTCCCCCAATCATTGTCGAACCTGTCCGCGCAACAATCGCTCGTAGTTGCCCCCGCTATTCGCACTGCTTCGAAGAAGAAGCACAATAGACGCAGGACGCTGCCTTATCGCAATTACCGTCGCCACAGGAGGACTACTCGCCAAAGGAGCTCCTCTCGTCGCCGGAGGTCTCATCGACACCGGAGGTCCCGACATCATAGGAGGTCCCGTGGCCACAGGAGGTCCCGTCCCCACGGAAGGTCCCGTCCCCACGGAAGGTCCCGTCGCCATAGGAGGATACCGCGCCATTCGCGCTGCTCCACCGTTTGTCGTCGCTATGTGCGATGCCCAACCTACTGCCGCAAGCGCCCGTGCTACTTCCGCGTCAAGCAACGCCTGCCTACACTCGTGTATCAGGTACGAACTTATCAGCAGAACAGCCGCCGCCGCCGCCGCTATCGCAAGGGGAACAAGCGATGGAGGAGCAGGAGGCGCAGGAGGCGCTACCACTACCGCTCTAGACTCGTCCGGGGATATTCGTGTGGTGGCAGCAGCTATCACGGCCCGATGCTTCCCTATCCGCCGAGAGTCCCTGTCCTGCCTTCATGCCCCGGCATTTGTGGCCCATACAATAACATCAGTGCATCCTGCCCAAGCCCGCACTGTCGCGTCGTTCTGTGTCCTACAAACCGTGGCTACCACTCTTGTATCCCAACTGTTCATCCACCGCCGGTTCCAGTCACGCAACCACCGCCACTGCCGACATGTAACAACGTTTGCATGAAGGTGTCACTCTCCGCCGAGATCACGGCTTTGTGTGCGAGGAAGAATTGTGTTGTCGCACCGTGCTACAACCAGGGAGGCTACCGCTGTGTTGCGCCTGGAATGGTGGTTCCCACGACGGTTGTGGTGACAACAAAAGCAACTACTACCACGACCACGGGGACGAAAACCGCTTCTATCACGACAAATTCCACTACCACACACACTACCACAGCGACTTTGGCGCCAAATATGAAGACGATGACCACTACGTTGGTTCCTGCGACCTTTACAACTAATACCAAGACTACTGCGGCCACGAAATTGGCATCGACGACATTTTCCACGAAAACGACTGCTTTCGTACCGACAACCATTGCAACGGCTGCGGTGACAACGACTTCGGAACTTTGGACAACCACATCTTCATTGAATTCTTTGGAACAGAATACGGCCGCCACCAGTACCACGACAATCACGAAGAATACGATGCTGACGACGACGACGACTGTTACAACGACGACGTTAACACCGGACGTGGACACGGCAGCAACCACCACAACTCTGGCACCTTTGAAGACGACTTCGACTTTGACCTCTACCACGTCGGAAACGACGAAAACTTCAACTGCTATGTCCACTATCGCGCGGGCACCTTCGACGCCTTCAACGACGACGGCGACAACATTGGCATCTACGACGACTTCAATGACGACCACAACGACGCTGGCACCTACGACTTCTTCGACGAACACCACCACCACGATGACTCCTGTGACTTCAGCCACAACCACAACGACAAAAGCACCTAAGACGTCTTCGACGACCACAACCACCAAGATGACGCCTACTGAGACTTCAACCACAACCACCACGGAGCTGGAATCTACAAAGACTTCGACCACGACTACTACGTCACTGGCAACGACGTCGACTTCAACCACCACCACCACCACCACCACCACCACCACAATCACGCTGGCACCGACGACGACTCCGACCACGACCACCACGACGATGAAACCGACGACGACTTCCACCACGACCACCGCAACACTGCCACCGACGACGACTCCGACCACCACGACCACCACGATGAAACCGAAGACGACTTCCACCACGACCACCAAAACGCTGGCACTGACTTCGACAACTCCGACCACGACCACCACCGTAATGACATCAACGAAGACATCGACGACGACCAGCACCCCAACGCAGGAACTTACGACGATTTCGACCAAGGCTACCTCCACGCTGGCACCCGTATCGACTTTGCCAACGACAGCTACCACATTGGCATCTACAACAACATCGACCGCGACGACCACCACGTTGGAAACAACGACGACTTCATCGAAAACCATCACAACGTTCGCACCGCCAAAGACTTCGACAACTACCACCACCACGCCGGCACCTACGGAGACTTCAACGACTTCTACCACCACACTGGCCCCTACGAAGACTTCAACGACTTCTACCACCACACTGGCCCCTACGAAGACTTCGACAACGACTTCTACGATGACGACCAAGACGTTGGCAACGACAAAAACTTCGACGACGACCACTACCACTCTTGCAACGACGATGACTTCGACGATGTCTACCACCACTTTCGTATCTACGAAGACTTCGACGATGACCACTGCCACTACCACATCTCTACCGAAGACTACGACTTTTATGACGACGTTGGCACCGACGACGACGGAAGCATGCGATTGCCCGAACTGCTTCGTATGTGCGACTACCGCGTCTGGTACACGGACATGCATTCCCGATCCGACGAAGAACGACGCGGACTGCAACCCGTTCGCAGGTGGTGGAAACAGGATATGCAGGAACGTTGGTGGTCTGCCCAGACGGTTCAAGTGGTACGTAGCGCGGAGCGTCGAACACCCACAGGTACCGGCTCTAGCGGCGATTCGACCGATATTCTGACTTATCTCTCGCGCGATTTTCGCGTACGGCACGTCACGTAGCTGCCGGAACGATTCGATTTGCAAGCGTTTTGTGCTACCCTTACGGCTCAGAGTAGCGCAAAGGCGTCTGCCAGTAATGTTTGTGTGCTCGACCAAGTGCGGCGGGCGTTGCGATAAGCGGGAGAACAGAAACTCGCCATGGAGCTCTGCATGCATGGTGTACGCGCCCCTGTCCCTCAACAACGACAGATTCGCTACGACAGACGATGTGCTCAACGTGTGCCCGGACCGTACCATCAATTAACTACAGGTACAAAGTGCTTGTGAATGATGACTCTTTTAGATGGTATGATAATTCCGGATGCACCTTTTCTAATCCAGTATCACATGATGTGATGCCTGTAGAGTTTGAAGTTCTCTGTTGGGAGCGTGTTGTACAGTAGTAGGTCTGGTATCACTGTGCTGTGCCGTCCCAGCAAATCGTAAAATAGACTGAGGGTGAGCGAAGACAGAGCGTTGTGCTGAGTGTTACAGTCCCGTGGACTGGATTGGACTATTTGTCGAAGCGGTTTGCTTCCTCACAAGGGATTTATTCAAATTGAGCACTACTGTAGTAGACGTGCTCTTAAAAGTACCTCATAGTATACTTACTGCCTTCGTAGTTAGCGGCGACGCCTAGATGTTACACCTGCCGTTGGTGCTCCCATCCGCCATTCCACCTCGCTCGGAGATACAGTACGTAAACTTTTACCAAGTACTTGGTAACTAAAGAAATTTACAATCGCGAGCACTATTTCAATGCAATTTTCTGCGATTGTATTGGAGTTTCGCATTGAATCCACTTACAAAAATTGTACAGTAAGTTACTACCCTGTAATGTTGCACGCATGTCTGTATTCCGACTGCTCGAAAAGCCGGCATGAGCGAAACAAAAATGTTTAAAAAGAAACTTAAAGGTAATGAAATACTCGCAACACACAGCGGGGACCGTTCCGTGCCCCACTCCGTTTGGATAACCGTATACTTGTGGTCAGCTTTGACGTGACGCGATCGCCCATGAAGCCAGCGATGATGGACACTCTCACAGAGCTGTAACATACAAGTAAATACATCATCATCGCAGTACACAGCGTACATTCTGTAAATACAGTTCGAGCAGGACATGTATACGGCTCAGTGATCTCGACGTCTTCCTCAACCACCCACACTCATCACGCACATTGCTATTCCCGTAACCACTCGTCGTCACCGCAAAATCCATGCTCCCGCTCCATGGCTTTCTTGCCGTCTGACCCGCAACGCCACATCGTCTTTCTCGGACCCGATGCCGTCGGAAAGTCCACGCTGCTCAACGCTCTCATCGGCTCGGTCCACTTCACCTCTCATCCTGCCCAAGACAACCCGACGCCGTCGCAGAGAAGCACACCTAAAACACCTACCACCACTCTCGACCTTGACGGAGTCACCTACACCGACACCCCAGACTGGTCCACGTACTCAGATGAAATCTACAACTTGCTTCGAAAAGGCGGCCGCCTAACCCTCGTAGTCGTTGTCGAGCTGCAAGGCGGTAAGCTCTCCATAAGCGACGCCAACAATCTCTCTGGTCTTCTCTCTGCAATCCAGGCCATTGGTATTGAGTCTTTCTGCCGCCTGTCTCTCATCGCCAACATGTCTGGTCCGCCCAGTTGTGCCGCACATGCCGCCTCGCCGTCTGCATGGGCTTCCTATATCTTCCCGCCCGCTCTGGCCGACCGACTCACCCATGTAATGCCTATCCCGCTGCTCGAGGCTGCAGCGGGCCGAGCACACGTCATCTTGCACGAAGTGCGGGCAGATTTGTTGTCGTTTGTCGCCACCGCCCCGGAAATCGCCCTGCCGCACACGAACAACATCTATCGGGGTTTCGTCTCGCACACCGAAGAGCATGACGGTTCCACGTTGACTCTAGAGGTCAATCCTCCAAGTTCGAGCGCGTCCAGCAGAATGAGCATGTCAGGCTCTGGGGCCGCCTCTTCGCATCGTAAGCACCATCACCATGCTCACAGCCACAAGACAAAACCAAAGAAAACTCTTTCACGATTCTTGAAGCCGTTTGCAACACTGTTCACGGTTCCCCTTGGAAAAATAAGACCGGCTGTACTTCGTCTGTCTACTCTCACGAAAGGATGGGTCGATCTTAAACAATTGGTGCCATTTCTTTCTACACGATCCAACGACAAAGCGTCTCCAGACCAAACGCCGCTTCCGGCGGTCCCGGTAGGCTCCCAAACATCAGTCACAACAAACCCGAATAGCCGCCATACCTCTGCCTCCTCAATTGCACACCCACCATCATTGTCACCGTCGTCTCAATTACAGGTACCTAACCCACCCTCAATGGGCACGTTGCCCTTACTATCGAACTCATCCTCGATTTCGACACCGAACCAACCTCCAAGGCAATCATTGATGCGTGACGAGCTTTCGCTCGTACTGACTGGCGAAAAATCTCCAGCTGATGTTCTAGAGCTGATTGACAAGCATGTCGTGTCCGCGTCGCCTTCGGAGTGGCATGCCGCACATCAGCTCGTCATGCTGGCTGTGGAAGACGGCGAGCTGGCTCAGTCGCCACATCGCTCGGAAACATCGCTCTTCTGGTGGATGCAGAACCTGTACGCCGTTGCCACCAAGTTCGAGTACGCCAACGATGCCGACCGTCAGCGCATGGCGCGGTGCCTGCTCGAGGCGCAACATGCAGGCGTGATCGTGAACGCTGAGGGTGTGCTGACCAGTATCTACGTGTCGGAGCTGGTTGAAGGGCATGTAGCCGAGCTTCATGAAGCGGATGGCGAAATGTGGAAACAATTGTTGCAAGCAAAGCATGACGGTGATGACCTGAAAAAGGCATTCCGCGAGTACCGGACCGCGCAACGAAACAGCCAACTCATCGGCATTGCTCTGCAGCTGATCCCAATCGTCGGCGGTTCGCTTGCAGGTGTTGCTAGCGCTGGCGCTGATATCGTGGCTGGGCTTAGCATCAAGGATGTGGCGGACTATCTGCTCGACCTCTCCTTCACCGCCGTGCAATCCGATCTGGCCGGTACTATACGACAGAAACTGTTTCAAAGAGCCGAGAAGGCATTGACGCCGGAGGTTCTGCAGAGAGTTGAGCAAGAGTGCAGAGAGAATGTGGAAAGCGCGGTGCGCGAAGGCGGGCTGGAAATGGCGCAATTACGTGTGATGCTTGGCGAGCTTGGTGCGGGTCGTGCGACTCCGTCTCAAGCATCTCCATTTCTGCGTATTGAGGTTGGGCCTGGAGGACAGTGCGGTGATGGCGGTGATGAAGCAGTGTATGTAAGTTCGAATACTGGACGACAGGTGCCCAGCCACTTTGCCGAAGGGCGCGTGAACGGGAATGCCGTAAGGGCGTTGGACTGCGAGACGCTGGCGGCGTGGTGGGCGGCGTTCGTGGTGGCGTTCGACGACTCCCGCACGCACGAATATGGGATGATAAGTGGTGCGCTGGCGAGGTTGCTTGTTACGCAGCGCGTCGGGGCCGTGGACATCGTGCAGATGGACGGGGGCTTTGCAGACGTGGTGTGGGTGCACGTTGTGAGGGCGGTGAACGCAGCGGTGATCGGCGGCGGCTTGAAAAGTGACGGTAACGGTGGGGTTGACGACGAGATGGTTCTCGGCACGCAGATGCGGCTGAAGCGGTTCATGCACATGGTGATGGCGCCGAGGCCGAATGTGGGCCAGGCGTGTGGGCCAAACCTGGGGTGGTAAGTGTCAGGGATATGAAATGACAAAATGACAAAATGACAAAACTTCTGTACCCGGCACTTGCATACTTTCAAAAAAAGGTTTCGTAGATCCCTTCATAAAAATGCCTAGAAGGAGAGAAGCACTACCGTTCGGTAGTCTGTCCCGCACGGCTTCGATCACGTACAGAGAAATACTAACTGCCGGCTAGTAGCGCATATTCTGTACGATTCGCGGTACCCGTACAGCTCTGATGAACGCATATGCACAAAAGCTGCTTATTCGGTATAGCCCAGTGTCTAAAATAACATGCTCTTCTTACAATACCTTTCGCCTAGTCTGACGACAATGCGCTCTAGGGCCGAGAATGCAATGTCGTCAAGACTCCCCTTGCCGAGAGTCGCCGCAAGGGCGCCTATTTCAAGGCCCTGGCTTGGTTTCGTTACTCTATGCAATGGTGAAATAGGTTCTTCCCGGCCGGTGCAGGAACCAGGAACGCTTCATGTACCTCTTATGACTCCTACCACGCCGTCGTCACGGAAGACGACTCAAAGAAAAATCCTTCGGCACCGTCATCTAGTATCATTGATAAATGAATGACTGTGTCGAAGGGCTTCTCCTTATACACCTGATACTTTCTCAGGGGTATTCGGATGCAAGAGAATGAAAGGCAGATCCGGACCACAGTATCCCTTCGAAACATAGTTACATTGAGTTGGAGCGGGCCAGCTGGTGCGCGCATTCCGCCCATACTGGAATCAGTCGTGTTGGGAGGTATTTCTTGCCCATCTACAGCCTCTCCTGTACTGTTGTGCTGCACTTTGTTCCCGACCGACCGCAGATCCCGGCCTGCCTGCAGAGTTGCACAAGGCGATTACTATTCACAATCAATACATGCAACTACCAAACGACGTGTACCTACCTGTGAGAACGCCTTCCACATTAGTCGGAAAAGGTTTGTTTACATTTCAGGTCATCGTCACCACCAAGTTCTTATTGAAAAAGTTCTTACAGCTTGCGCATATTCGCACCGAAACCCAACATAACCCAGCACCACAACCCATCTCTCACCCTTCAAGAGGGAACATTACGACCGTTCACCTTGCCGAGGCTCGACTTCACCTTGCCCATGCAGTTCTTGAACGCCTCATCCCCGCGTTCCTGCACACGCTTCGCCTCCTTCAACTTGTCGTTGGCCTTCTTCTTGCACTCCCGGATCTCCTGCGTCTTCCGCGCGCAATCCTCCACCGCCTTTCCTCGCTCCTTCTTCAGCTCCACCACCTTGCCCTTGATCTTCTCGCACTTCTCACGCGACGCCTTGTCGCCCTTCTTCTCCTCCTCGGCCAGCTCCTTCTCCTTGCCCTTGGTCTCACGCTCCTTCAGCACGGCCGTCCGCTTGAGCTCCCGCACGTCGCGCAGCCCCTTGCACGACTTCTTGGCCTCCTTCACCGCGTCCAGCACCAAATCCGCCGACTCCACGATACAGTCCTCCACAATCGTCGCTTCGTCGTTGATGGGCGTAATCTCGTCCTCGGGGATCTCCTCTGACACGCGCTCGATGTCCTTGAGCATTTGGTTCACCACCTTCTTCTGTTTCTGCACCGACTCGATGATCTTGGACATGTCAAGCTCGGCGTCCGTGGACTCGTCATTGGTCACCGACGCCTCGGCCTCGGCGTTGCGCGCGGCCGACACGGTGTCGAGCACACCCTGCATGGCGAGGCAATCTCCGGATTTGGGCCTGACCTGGCATCTGAACGGCACGGTCTCACTGGGCAACTCGGACCCAATCGGAACGTGCTTTCCACACCGATTCACGGCACACATCTCGAAGCCGAAACAGTCACAGCGGTAGCCGGACGAGCACTTGCCGAGCAGGCACGTTCCATCGCCCTGTGAGCGGGTGCAAGTGCCGGAAGGAGTGGTTGGGGCGCATTGGCAATTGGTGGGAGAGTTGATGCAGACTTCCTGGCCGAGCGTGGCGGAGAGGACCGAGAAGCAGGCAATGGCGAACACGACGGTTGGGGTGAATGACGGCATCGTGTTTGTCGGCTCTGATGCTTTGTGGCGTGGTGTGAACGGGGATGCAAGGTTGGGGGCGGATGGTTAGAGATGTGGCGAGAGGACGTTGTTAAACAAGTTGGGCGTGTCGTGTGAAATGCGCGAAGCCGGTCCGAAGTCGTCCGCATGATTCCGGTGCGGCCGAATTGTGTGACGTGTTGCAGTCGAAAGCGGCGGTCGCAATTGGGATGCGCTGCGCTTGGGACGTCATTACTGGGGTCACTCGCGTACTGGCATGGACGGTGGGGATGCAGTTCGTGCGATGACCGTGGAGATCCACCACCGGCGACACGCGCACCGGACGTGGCGCGGCGAAGATGCCGCTCGGAATTGACGGCCGAAGGTGGACACCACTTTCAATACAGCACAAGCACAGTACGCTGTAGTTTATTCAGGTGTTTCTAAATCGGGGCACGCAAATGCTGTTTGCGCATATGCGCAAAGGAAAATCGCCTGCAAACAACCAGGAAGGCCCGAAAAGTAACTAGCGCTTGGCGCATGCGTCCTCCTCGTCTACTGCTCCCTCATTGCTTCAGGTACTGGGGTGACCCGTGTAAGTGCTGCCGATAAGTGTGCTGTAAACTATCGTACCTCTGTGATCCATGGGCTATACGTCCAAGACGTGGCCCTGGCGGAATCGGCTGAAAGGGAGATGTTGTGCAGCCACAAGTGTTTTTTGCAGTCTGGCCTCCAGCAACTATGAGAGGTGAGGGACACGAAATATGGACAGGAGCTCCCAGAGGCGTGCGCGCGATAGCGGTCGGTGCGAGTGGATGATACTTGAAAGACGACGGCCAATTCTGTAGCGTCTCTTCTCGTGCGATAATTGGAGAGGGGTCAGGGAGTAGGAAGGAATCATAGAAGCAGAAGCTACAACTAAAGATTGAATGATGGGACTGAACGATTGAGGGTTGTGGGGAAACGTGGTTTGTTCTGTAGAATGCGAGACGTGGGTCGCAGTGCGACCCACGTCTCGCAATCGCTGCGACCGTCGCGGTGAAGCGCGCCACTGTCGCGGCGAAGCGCGCCTCTGTCGCGGCGAAGCGCGCCATTGTCCGCGTCTGAGTGATGGATCTCTTGGAGATCGAGACACCGAAATAGACAGCCGTCGCCGAGAAAGGAAGCGGAATGTCATTGAGTGCCAGTGGTGCTGGAAAGCTGATCCAGCCGGCGCACAGTATGCAGGCAAGCTTGCGTGCAAGCCAGTGGCCGTGCGGTGCAGATGCGACGCGTTGCGCAGCAGCTCGGCCAGCAGACATAAAACTGCATGCTTGCCTCCGACCGTATGTAAACCGCCCGCCGCATCCACGCAACATGAATATGCCAATAGTGGTATTGCTCGCCTCATAAACAATTTCCTGGACGGTACGGCATCATGACTGGAGGCTCAGTGGGCAATGGCGATTGCTCACCGAGCGATGATGCCGTGTACGTATTCATGAGCGACGCTCACATACACGTACTCGCGACGTGCAGCCCAGCGTGTCCCGGTAGCGCATGATTCTCATGGCGGCTCGGAGTGACTGCAGGCTCGGCTCGCGAAGGGGGGTACGGACAAAAACTTGGGAGTTGGGTTTATTTACGTGGTTGGCTAAACTGCAAGAGAGGCTGTAGATGGTCGAATAAAAGCGAGGACAGGTACAATACACCAGAGCAGGGAGGCAGAACTGTAGGGGCTGGAATAGTTTCAGAAATTATAAAATAATTAATTAAATATAAAATATTATGTTAATG
>JAULBV010242591.1:0-12248 GCA_032358295.1 Pterothamnion heteromorphum | reverse complement strand
TTACTGTAGGTAGTCCTTGGTTACGTATGACATTCACGGGGAGTCCTGGGACCGGAAAAACTACATTTGGTTTAAAAATGGCAGATATTTTATTTCAACTTGGTTATATAAAGAAAGGTCACCTTTTAACCGTGACTCGTGATGATTTAGTTGGGCAATATATCGGTCATACCGCTCCAAAGACTAAAGAAGTGTTAAAAAAAGCAATGGGGGGTGTTCTTTTTATTGATGAGGCTTACTATTTGTATAAACCTGATAATGAACGGGATTATGGATCGGAAGCCATCGAAATTTTACTACAGGTTATGGAAAATCAACGTGAAGATTTAGTTGTAATACTAGCAGGTTATAAAGAACCAATGGATCGATTTTATGAGTCTAATCCAGGCTTATCATCAAGAATTGCTAACCATATTGATTTTCCAGATTATGCTGTAAATGAGTTGTTAGAAATTTCAAAATTAATGTTAGAAGAACAACAATATCAGTTAACATTAGATGCAGAAAGTGCTTTAACTGACTATATTACAAAAAGAAAAAAACAACCATTATTTGCAAATGCCAGAAGTGTTAAAAATGCATTAGATCGAGCAAGAATGCGACAAGCAAATCGTATTTTTGATAGTCGGGATCAGATGTTAACTAAAAAAGAATTAGTTAATATTGAAGCAGATGATATATTCCAAAGTACAATTTTTAATTAAATAAGTTTTATGCCAAGGTATTATGATTTAATTACTCGAGAACTTAAAGACCCTAAGTTTTTAAAGCCTGAAAACTGGCCAAAGGCTAAACCTATTAAAGAAGAACCAGATGCTTATATATATACTCACTTGTTGATTATTGGAGGAACAGGGACTTTGGGTAGGCAAATTGTACTTCAAGCTCTTAAAAAAGGTTATCTAGTCCATTGTTTAGTTAGAGATTTTAAAAAAGCTAGATTTTTACGAAGATGGGGTGCTAAATTAATTTATGGTGATTTAAAATGGCCTCATTCATTTCCAAGAATGTTAAAAGGGATTACAGCAGTTATTGATGCTTCAACAAGTCGAGTTACAGAATCAGAGGAATTAACACTAATTGACTACGAAGCAAAATTAGTTTTCATTGAAATTGCCAAAGCCTCAGAAATTAAACGTTTAATATTTTTTTCCGCAAAAAAATACAAACGTTTTTTGCCTTTTGCTAAATCTCGTGGGATACCTTTATTATATGTAAAAGGTCAAATTGAGAATCAGTTAAAAGATTCTGGAATCCCTTATACAATTTTTCGAATAACTGGATTTTATCAAGGATTAATTGAAGAATATGCTATTCCTATTCTTGAAAATTTACCTCTTTGGGTTACAGATGAAGAAGCGAAAGTTTCATTTCTGGATACTCAAGATATTGCAAAGTTGTGTCTTCGATCATTACAATTACCTCATACTAAGAATCAAACTTTTATGTTGAGTGGCTTGAAGAAACAGATTACCTCGGAAATGATTACTATATGTGAGCAGCTAGCTGGACAATCTGCAAAAATTCGAAAAATACCATTGTTTTTTCTTACAATGCTCGGTAAAATTCTTGGATTTTTTGAGTGGAGTCAAAATATTGGCGATAGACTTAAGTTTGCAGAACTTTTAGAATCTGAAAATGAGCCTTTAGAATCAACAATTGAAGTGTATAAAATTTTCAAGATTGATCCTACAGAAATTACTCAAATAGATGATTATTTCCTAGAATATTTTATTCGCCTTTTAAAAAGATTACGCGATATTAATTTCGAAGATATTCAAAAACAAAAAAATTTAATTCTTTGATTTATGGGTAATTTAAATTATATTGGTGGAATTGTTAAACTGTTGGAAGTACCTTCTTCTATTCAATTCAGTTCAAATGATTTATCTTTTTGTTTTATCAGATTTCGGGCTCAATTTTCATTTAGCCAAAAAAAATATGCATGCTCAACTGTTACTTTAATTGTTTGGGGAAAATTGGCATATGAAATCATAGGATATTACAAAGTTAATGATTATGTCTTGATTGAAGGCCACGTATTTATGAAGTTTTTAAAAAGTGAAAACTATTTAAAAAAACAGGTACAAATAAATATCACAAAAATCTTCCCATTTTCTTTTGAAAGTTAAATTTGATTTTTATGTAATAAAAAATATATTTGATTTAATAATTTATCTTTTCAATGTTTTAGTATAATTAATAATATTAAAAATAATTTTTATAATCAATACATGTTAACTTTAAAAATTTTAGTCTACACAACAATTATCTTTTTTGTTTCATTATTTATTTTTGGATTTCTTTCCAGTGATCCATCTAGAAATCCAAACCGTAAGGATCTTGAATAATCTTTTTGTAATTTTATAAAAAGGTTATTTTTTATATTTTTTAATTCTTTCTAAGGTTTAATTAATAAATTATATTAATTTTATTATTTTAAAGTAGAATAATATTAAGTTGTTATAAAATTTAAAAATTTTTTACCGAATAATTGTGACTTTCATTTATTAATTTAATTATGAAACGTTTTAGTTTAGTTCATATTCTTTGCATAATAGGTTCTTTATTTATATCAACCGCAGCTTCGGCAGATATTGGTGGGTTAACAAAATGTAGTGATTCGGTAATTTTTGACAAACGTTTAAAAACAAGTGTTAAAAAGTTAAAACAAAGAATTGATAAGTATGAATTAAATTCACCTCCAGCTTTAGCATTACAACAGCAACTTGATCGTACTCAAGCTCGTTTTGAAAAATATAAACGTTCTGAGTTACTATGTGGGACTGATGGCTTACCACATTTAATAGCAGATGGTCGTTGGAGTCATTCTTCAGAATTTATTATTCCAGGTTTTGGTTTTATCTATATCTCTGGTTGGATTGGTTGGGTTGGGCGAAAATATTTACGAATTATAAGTACGACAAAAAATCCAAGCGAAAGAGAAATTATTATTGATGTTCCCTTAGCATTAGAAATCATGACAACTGGTTATATTTGGCCAATTTCAGCTTGGCAAGAATTAGTTAGTGGAGAATTAATTGTTTCAGACAATGAAATAACAATATCACCGCGTTAAATTTTTATTAAATAATGAATAATATATTAATCTATGAATGATTTACAAAAATATTTATCAACCGCACCTGTTCTTTTAACAATTTGGATGACATTTACTGCTGGGTTTATTATTGAAATTAATCGCTTTTTTCCTGACATGTTAGGATTTTATTTTTAGATAATAAAAAACGAACTCTCTTCAAAATATCTTTCTTATAACAAAATAGCTTTGATAAATGGTATTTATAAGATTTTTAATAAAAAAGTAGTCTCTATAAGTTATTTTAAATAAAATCTTAAAATTTTATTTATTCTTATTATGTTTGTCGACTATTTTTTGTAATTTAATCGTTTATTCATCGAAATACTTTTTTTATATTTCAATGGATAAATGATTAATTAAACTTAAAAAAATGTATAATTAGTTTTAATTAAAGAGAAATTTCTATGTTAGTAAAAAAAATTAGTTTTCTACGTCCAAACTCACTTGAGGAGATTCCAGATATTGAGGATTACAATGTTGATGTTTTCGTCGAATTAGAAGATGGTTATACTTATACTGTAGTTATAGCAACAGCAAAAAATATAGTGGCCTTAATGGATAAGGAGAAAACAAACTTTTTAGAACCAGGAGACCCTTTTATCATTGTTATAAAATTGACGAAGGAGATTATTGAAAAAGTAATTAAAGCTTATGCAGCAAATGATGCTTATTGGTTGAAATTTTATCATTTCGCAGGAGAAGTTGATACAGTTGTATTTAATAAACTACAAACTGAACATATTAAATACCTAAAAGAATTAGACAAATTGGATAATAGTTAAAAAAAATGAATTAGTACTGTAAGATATCAAATTTACTTATCTATTAATTATTCAAAGTAAACTTATTTACCTAGAAGAAAATATACATTATAAAGATTTATTTAGGATTAAAAATGGAAATATGTTTGAAGAAGATTAAACTATTGTAATAGTCTTTAATGAAAAATACAAAAAAGTTGGCTGATTTTTAGATGGATAATCCCTACTTAACTCTGAATTGATGAGGAAAAAATAGACAATATATTAGAATTTCAATATGTTACAAAATCACCAAGTTTCTTGATGATTTTGTAACATATTATGACTTTTCACAATCCCAAGCAAAAAAAATTAATGAAGAAACTAGATAAGCTGTTATTTTCGATCGAGAAACAAATATTTTTATAAATGCTTATAAACTTGCTGAGCGTAGTATTAATGAGTATTTAACAACTGGTAATATTGGAAGTAATTAAATTTAAAAATTAAGTGAAATTTTATGATTAAAGATTTTGAAAAAAAATATCAAAACTTGAATAAAAAAAGACGCTATGAACTTTTGAATCAGCAGGGTGATGAATTAAAATCAAGACTTCAAGCTTATTCGATCATACTAATCGATCATTTAAATTGGGAAATTCGGGAGCCATATTTAAAATTATTAGAGAATTATATGGAAGAAAAAATAGATATTTTTAACTTCCGGATCAGATTTTGTGAACGATATGAATCTATTGAAAAAGTGGTAGATGTATTAAAATTGAATCGAGTTCTTCTTTCTCCTGATGAAAACTCCTTAGGTTTTGGAGATTTACTGTCAAAAATAGATAGTTGTTGCAAAGCATATTCTGACGATCCGGAACTTTTTCGAAATAAGTTTAAAATTGGGGAGGTTGAGTTTAGAACTTCCATTGAAAAAATTTCTTTAAAAATGCAAAAGTTTTTAAATCAATAAGGACAGAAAATTATAATTAAAACTCTAATAAATCGATTAGAGTTTTAAATCCATTATTAGACCCAATAGTAGTTCCTAAGTAATAATATTACCACATATTACCTAAACTTGATTTATTTATTTATCTTTCAATTGTTGATATAATTCAGTGCGTCGTGTGCTTTCGTAATATTTCTTCAATGGAACCTTTCCTTCTTGATTGAGACGAAATCCTGTTTGAATAATTTTTATTTTCTTTTCTTCGGAAAGATTACCCAAATTGATAAAATTTACCCGATTTTGGGCTTTATTTTGATTTGAGGGTATATTTACTCTTTACTTCGTTCAGCTGGCTTTAAGGGGCTTTCTGAGATCTGATGACTGAATTCTTCATTTTCTTGCAAATGCTTCAGAGTAGAATCACCTTTCTGAATACTTTTCATCGTTTCAGGTGCCTCTAGAGTGCGGCTAAGAGCATATTTAGAATTCTCTTCGAACGTTAGCTTAGTTTCTAAATCACTGATTCTATTCTATCTTAGAGAGAATTTATTTGATTTTAGAGAGAATTTATTTGATTTTGAAGTCTTTGAATTTGATCTTCTAAGTGAAGAATCGAATCTATTGAAAAAGATTTAAAACAATTATATAAATAAAACATGAAAAAAAATTTTTTTTAAAATAGTTAGATTTGAACCTAAAACCTTTATCTTCTAAATTTATTCCTGTAAGTACTGAAGTTTTTATTTTTAAAAAATAAAAATCTATTAATTCATATTTAGCATCTAAGTTAATCAATTATACGGTTTTTTACGAAAAAAAAATTTACAAATGTATAAAAATATTTCTATAATATTTTATCTGGGTTACCTGGGACTCGAACCCAGAACTATTCGGTTAAAAGCCGAGTACTCTACCATTGAGTTAGTAACCCTTTGTATATAAAATAATATATAAAATTAAATTTTTTAAATACTGAAAAAAAGTAGTTTTTGAACCGTGTTCGATAAACATAAAACAATTTGTAAAATCAAGTGCAATATTTTATCATTTTCAAGTAGAATTAATTTAGACATTAGAGAATATTTTTTTTATTGTAAATCTCGTTAATATTTAATAAATAAGGATTTTAAAATGGTTAATTGGCATGTTATCGGTCAACTAATGGCAACAGCTATCATTATGTTTTCAGGCCCAGCAGTAATTGTTTTATTAGCACTTCGAAAAGGAAATCTTTAAATTTAGTTTTTAGATTTAATTATAATTAGTATTAATATATAAAATTTTTATAATAATTATGATAACTTTGTTAGTTGCTTTACTAATATTTGTTTCATTAATTTTAGTAATAACAATTCCAGTAGCATTAGCCACTCCAGGTGAATGGGAAGTGTCTAAACTTGCATTTAATAAAATTTTTCAAATTTGGGTAAGTCTAATAATTGTAATTGCTGCTTCAGACGGAATTGCTTCTTCAATTTAATATAAATTTATTTCTAGAAATTTAACTTGACAGCTAACTTAATAGCAATTATGGTTGTTTCTAGAAAATCCCTTAAAAAAATAATATATTCAAGGGTTTATGTAATAATGCTATAATTAATTATACGAAATTTTTTTTTATATAAAGATGGATATTAGAAGAATAAAAAAAAGTTAAGAGATGGAAGTTTGTATCAGTCATTTTTTGACATTTTATTATTAGTTCTATGCAACATTAATTTGAAAATAAATATAATTGTTTTGTTATTGGTTTATTTTTCTTATCTATTTTTTCAAATTGAAATTGTGGCAAATACAAAAATTAAACTTAGGTAAACAAAAAGATATCTTTATAGGTGTAGTCGGATTATTAATTTTTGTTTTTAGAAATTATCACTACCCCATCTTATGACGTTCTCTTTTGGAATCAAATGAGATAATTTATAAAGTTTTTAAAAATCTGTAAAATATTTAATGGGTTTTTACCAAAAAAACTGATCTTAAAGTCAAAAAATAGTAGAAAGATGTTTAATGATAACTACTCAAAAATATGAAATATACAAAATAATAAATAATCAAGACATTAATAAAATATACTATGAAAATCAAAAAAGTTGAATAATAAAATGTTAAAAATTCTAAACTCATTTAAAATTTTATAACCTTAAATTACCAGCTTGGATAGCTCAGTTGGTAGAGCAGTGGATTGAAGATCCTCGTGTCACCAGTTCGAATCTGGTTCCAGGCATTTTTCTTTTTTAAAAATTAAAAAATTCTTGACAAAATTTTAATTAACTTTATTATATAATTTGGATATAAGACTTAATAGGGTTAAAAGTTAAACTTAAATCGTCAGAATTTAAAAATAGCAGCAAAAGTTTATATTTTGAATCCGTATTAAGTTTTATATCTTATATGTCAATTAATTTTATTCCTAATTTCAATCTTATTTAATAATTAATAAATCACCAAAATTTAATTATTGTAGTATAATAAATGTAACTGGAATCATATAAGTTCATTATGTTATTTTATATAAACTGGAAATTTCTCAGTATAGTTAATTTTATTGTTTAAATTTTTATTTCAGAATAAAACTAATTTTTCAATGACAACTTCATTAGCAAATTTTATCTCTAGTTTAACTGCCGGAACTTTTGTTATTGTTATTATAGGTATCGCTCTAATAATTATTAGTAAGAGTGATCGAGTAACCCGTGATTAAGATAAATATAAAAAATTTATATGTATTCTTATTTCGTATTAAAAAATTAAATAATTGCAATGATTAATATCTTAATTACCCCAACAATTAATCTTGGTCTCTTCATTATTATTCTAATGATTTTTTTGCTTTGGATCGGAAATATAAAACCTGAGATAGCCTCTGATATCGATCTTATAATTGTTACATTAGGAATTCTTTATGGATTTATAATTATTATTCATGGTTGGCGGTTAGATCCTATTTTATTCTTTAGTCAAGTGTTGCTTATTTTTGCATTAGCAATATTTGGATTTTTAATGATACGTTTAAGAATGATGGTAATATTATTAAGTATTGATAAAAATGACTTAATAGAAGAAAATAAAAAACTATTACAAGATAGAATACTACAAAATATAAATTTACAGAAAACAGAGATGAAGCTTGAAAAACTCTCTAAAAAAAACAAATAATTACCCAAATAGAGTAGCTTTTCTAAAGAAAATAAATAGTTATTTAAAAACTTGTTTAAGAGGAAAAAAACTAGTTTTGTTGCTTTTAAAAGATTACATATAAATCCGTTTTATAATTACTTAATTATGTTTAAAAAATATATAAAAACTTTACTACTTTTAACCGTTACTCTATTTACAAGTTTTACTACAGTTGCTATAGCAATCGATTTAGATGAAGCAACAAGAACAGTTGTATCTGATTCTTCAGGAAAGACTATCATTTTAACACCAGAACAAGTTAAACGTGGTAAACGTCTTTTTAATTCGACATGTGGAGCATGCCATGTCGGTGGAATTACAAAAACAAATCCAAATGTAGGTTTAGATCCAGAGGCATTAAGTTTAGCAACACCACGTCGAGATAATATTTCATCTTTGGTTGAATATTTGAAAAATCCTACTACATATGATGGATTAGAATCAATTGCCGAAGTTCATCCAAGTATTAAAAGTGCTGATATATATCCGCGAATGAGATCTTTAACAGATGATGATTTATATTCAATTGCTGGTCATATTATGTTGTCACCAAAAATCGTTACTGAAAAGTGGGGTGGTGGAAAAATTTATTATTAATCTTTAATACAATTAAAGATTAATAATTAAAAAGCGTGTAGCTCAATGGATAGAGCATCAGGTTCCGACTCTGATGGTCAAGGGTTCGAATCCCTTCATGCTTAAAGTAAAATTAAAATGATATGGTAAAATATTTTTAGAATTATATGGTGTCTTAGTTTAGATTTTTATCTTACTTTTTCAAGATTGCATTTGTGGCCGAGTGGTCGAAGGCACCGGACTCATAATCCGTTTTCCTGATGGAACATCACTGGTTCAAATCCAGTCAAATGTAAAAGTTAAATTTCTTAAAACTCTTGTTTTTTCAAACGCTTATAAGTAAATTTTAATAGACTAAAATCTCAAAATTATTAACATGACTAAACTAAAAATGCAGACTTCTGTTTATAATTTAGAAAATAAATTTCTTAAAACTACTTTGCCAACTATAACAATTGGGAATATTGTAAAAGTTGGTGTAAAAATTATTGAAGGAAATAAAGAACGAGTTCAATATTATGCAGGAACTATTATAGCAAAAAAAAATACTTCTATTAATAGTGTTTTTACAGTTCGGAAAATTATCCAAGGAATTGGAATTGAAAGAGTTTTTTTAATTCATTCTCCTAAAATTGAATCCATTTTTTTCTTAAGAGCAGCAAAAACGCGTAGGGCAAAGCTTTATTATTTGCGTAATTTGAAAGGAAAAGCAAGCCGTTTAAAACAAGTTTTTTAAAGATATTAAGTAAAAAAAAATATAAAAAAAATTAATCTTTTTGTAAAAAAGGATTACAATAACAATTCGTAGAATGAAAATACTTTTTTAAGTTTTTCTCTACATATTTATTTACTATATTTATAATATAAGGAGTTAAGTATATGATTAATAGTTATAAAGTAACAGTAAAAAGTGAAGATCACGGAATTAATGTAACATTTGACTGTCCTGAAGATGTATTTATTTTAGATGCTGCTGAAGCAGAAGGAATTGACATACCTTATTCGTGTCGTGCTGGAGCTTGTTCAACATGTGCCGGAAGAGTGCAAGAGGGTATAATAGATCAATCAGAACAAACATTCTTAGATGATGATCAATTAGAAGGTGGTTTTATTTTAACTTGTATTGCTTATCCAAAATCAGATTGTACTGTTTTAGTTCATCAAGAAGATGAATTATATTAGATAATTAAGAAAAAAGATAAAGTTTGAATAATTGTTTACATGTTAAAAACACGTTTTATTACAGACTATTTTTTAAATATGAATGTGGACCAAGTTTTACAAGCAAATAGTTTGGTAGATAATTTTGAAATGGAGTCAAAAATATGATATTATATAAAAATAGATCGATATAAATTGATATTAAGCAATTTATTCGATTACTACAGATAAAAAATTGATTTATTATACACTCTGTTTATCAGTCAGGGTTTATTCTATACTTATAAATTTACTATCCGCTTTAATTAATTTAATAAAAGAATGTAAGATATTATAAGTGGTATATAAAACTATAATTGTACTATCTCTAAAAAGTTAAAAGATTAATGTTGAGATCATTCCTAATTAAAAATTTTATTTTTATTTTTTATAAGTTTTAAAAGTTCATTTTTTTCTCTAAGGAATGAACTTTTAAAAAATAAATTAGACTGTAAACGTAATAATAAAAACCCTAGCGTTAATCCTAAAAGAGTTATAAAAATGGAAACGATAGTTGTTAATAAAATATTAATGTCAATTATATTAGTAAGTAATAAACTAGTACCTGTGTCGGTTAAATCAATGATTTTCATATTTTTTTATGGTAAATAATAGTACCTATATTTTTTTTTTAATTTATTTTACTTTAAAAAACGACAAACATAAAATTGAAAAGACCAAAGTTTAAAAACCGTTCCTTGCCCATACAACTAATGCTAATGAAAAAGAAAACATACTCATTAGGCTTGCCCAGCCAATCGTAATAACATTCATAAAAGTTATAAACAATTTTTCACTTTTTACCTATCTTTATTGATTTATTTTTAATTATCTTCATTGTAAAAAGTTATATTTATTTTTAATCAAACTATATTATTTTGGTTAAATACTTTTTTTATTTAAAGTTAGCAATTATAGAATTAATAGAAAATCAAGTGTTTTATTAAAAGTTATTGGAAACCTTATAAATATGGCAATATCAATTAATTCGATCTTCTAACTAAGCAATTCAATATTACTATTAATATTTTTTCGAATAGTATAACCATGGTGTAACAACAAGATTCAAAAAAATCATTTCTTGCTTATATGTCTATAGAGTATAAAATTAATAAATAAAAGAATTTGAATTTATTATTAATTGATTCAAATTCTCGTAAAACTTTAAATATCATTTACTATTTTATCTCTCTCCTAACTAAGACCGTTGGACCAATCAACATCTACATTTTCTATAATTAGAGATGAATTATAAATTTGTAAAATAATTAATAAAAATATTAAAAAAGCTGCCATGACTATTGCCATAATTGGTGTTGTTCCCCAGCCGGGCGCAACTTTACCATACTCAGCATTTAAAGGTCGCAAAATTTCTCCTAATCTTGTACGTAATGCCATAAAAAATTTTATTTTTTAAGAAACTAATTTTTTAAAAACGTTATATAATGAACGTTCGATTATTTATGATAGAACTGATTATATAATATGGAAACAGCTACTATAATTGTTATTTGTGTATCGAGTTTACTGCTAGGAATTACTGCGTACTCTATTTATACTGCGTTTGGACCAACTTCGAAAAGCTTACGAGATCCATTTGAAGAACATGAGGATTAAAAATAAAACTAAAATTAATCAAGTTTTATTTTTTAATAATTCTTGGTGTTTCTCGAAAGAACACCGCAAAGAAAATTACCATTAATGTACCAATAAGTAAGAATGTGTATACTAAAGCTTCCATTTTGTAATATTAGTTAAATTTTAAAAGGTTTAAAAAAGTATAAACAATAATTATACCGCACCTTGTTTTTTCGTTGTTTTGTCACCAAGCTTTTGGAATGCACCAAATTCTACTTGTTCGGTAACTTCTGCTCCGATACCTGTGAAAACATCACGGAAGATTGTACGTCCACCGTGCCACAAGTGTCCAAAAAAGAACAATAATGCAAAATTAGCATGTCCAAATGTATACCAACCTCGAGGACTACTTCTAAATACTCCATCCGATTCTAAGCTTGTTCTATCAAATTCAAAGACTTCACCTAGCTGTGCTTTACGGGCAAATTTCTTAACAGTCGGAGCATCTTTAAATGTTTGTCCATTCAGTTTACCTCCATAAAAATCGACTGTTACACCAACTTGTTCAATACTATATTTTGATTCTGCTCTACGGAATGGGATATCAGCACGAATAATTCCGTCTTTATCGATTAAAATAACAGGAAATGTTTCAAAAAATGCAGGCATACGTCGAACGGTTAATTCACGGCCTTCTTTGTCTCGAAAAATTGGGTGTCCTAACCAAGCTTCAGCAATACCATCTCCTTTATCCATTGGACCAGCTCGTAATAAACCACCTTTCGCTGGATTATTACCAATATAATCATAAAATGCCAGTTTATCTGGAACTCTTGACCAAGCTTGACTTTCTGATAATCCTTCGCTTACAGATGATTCAACTTGACGTTCAATTTCTTGTTGGAAATAACCACTA
>JAULBV010242480.1:0-12252 GCA_032358295.1 Pterothamnion heteromorphum | reverse complement strand
CGGTTTACCATATGACCATAAAACATTAAAGTTTCTGGACTAATACCTCTGTAGTTAGAATTAGTAAACCCCACTGTCTTTTTTAATTGACCAATCTGTTCACCTGTCAATGGTTCTACTTTGGAAACCTTTGGTAATGATTTAACTGTTGTAACGATACCATCACTGATACCCAATTCACTCGCTAAAGTTGAGTTGTGTACATGTTCTTTACTGAAGTGTTGTCCACACGACCAACAGAAACCATCGTAGTATGTTGTATCCCCACTTTGTTTTTCATAAATACTTAAAGCATCACTACTACCGCATTGGTCGAACTCGTCAAACTCATTAGCAATACAATGGAATGTTTGATTTATACGAGCACCACTTTCTTTCTCTTTACTTGACATAAATCCCCTATTTACAATTTGTCTAACTTTTCTAAGAAGAAATCCTGAGCCTTCTGAATCTCATATTCCGACTGCTCACCATTGTTCCCATTCACAGCAAAACAATAAGCATCTACTAAGCTAAGTATGTCCAACACTTTGTCATGGTTAAACGATATCCTAGCTGTGTAGAGCTTATGGAATACTTTTTGGTGTATACCTAGGCGCTGTTTGTTATTCACCACCTTCTCCTAAATACTTAAGAATAAAATCAATACTCTTCTTCAATTTCTTGTTGTACTTAATATCATCAACATGTGTAAACTCTTGTTCATCGACAATATGCTTGTAATACTTCAAAGTGTGTGCAGTTATCTTGTCGCATTCTTCCCAAGAGATTTTATACTCTGGTGGGTTTGTGTAATCAGGAAGACTTTCTTTTCTCCCTTCCAGCCATATCGCATGTTTTGCCTCAAATTCTGCGCAAGGTTTGAAAGTCTTACTCATTATTCATTACCCTCTTAATTGTAGTCCCTAAGTTATCAAACAATTCTTCCCACTCCACATCATAGAGGTTCTGAGAATCCCCTTCTAAAGCTGTGTGGGCAATCTTATACAGCATCTCAGCTTCTAGCTCATCTTCAGGAGAATATCCGAGTAGCCAGTTGTTACGAGCCTCCACGAACTCGGCATTGTAAATATCCCCATCGTGATCACTATCTTCGTAGAACTCAGCAAAGACATAGTTAACTCTTCGTTACTGACTAATCCTTCCATAATCTTGATAGCGTATTCAATAACAGCTTCTTGCTTGTTGGGTAAATCTAGCTCCCATTGTTGCCCTAAAAGTGCAGAATTGATTTCGTATTCGTTGAGGTGGTGAGTATTAGAATCTAACATAGTAATATCTCCGATGGTTTGTGTTTGAATTCTTGCTAGGTGTTGGGAGCCTACTTCCTCGCCACTTTCTGTTGCAACCTTCAGCTCGGTTAGCTCCACAGACTCCCATTTTAAGTGCCCTAGCGTACACTGTTGTGTTTTTAGTCCACATTACGCGACCTCCCATGTAGAGTATCAGTCTACTTCTCATCATATAGGGCGATACTAGCTTATGATTAGTAAGCACGTTCTTTGTATTCTAAAACTCTCTACTGAGACTCGAACTCAGTGTATTTAATTTCATCACCTACATCCAGTAGTACAGGAATCGAACCTTGTGAGCATACAGCATCCATACCAGAGAGTTTTAGAATAACCTCTCTTCTGAGAGGCTAAACTGTTGTACATTAAACTTGACGAACTTCTACACGCAAGTCTTCAAAATCAATCGGTTGTAGAAACACTTTATTACCTGTGTTCTTCAAGATTGTCGCATCCACTGTTGAAGCACGAACTGCATTGTGAAGGTCAATATCCCCAGCGATGTCCTATCGCATTAACAACTTATTCACAGTCATAGCATCATTTGCACGAGTGGTGATCTCGTAGCTTGCTACTAATGAATTCTCAGCTTTCAAGCCTGCGTCATCATCAAAGAACTTAACACTTACTACACGGTTTTGAGTACTCATGATATTTACATCCTCTGGTTGGTTAAAATGTTTAATTACTGCACTTACATCATCTATACTGAAAAATCTATCTCGTTCAACAGTAACCTGAACGATGTTGTCTATTCTACTCTCTTCTACATCTATGTCAACACTTTCTTTAAAATCTTTTACTTCAAATCTAGCCTTGGTGTAGAAGTTGAAATTACCACGATCATCTCTACAACCAAACAGGTTTTTACCATCTTTTGAAAAGCTTTCTAGTAAGTAATAGTTACCTGTTGTCATGTGTGCAACACAAGAATCTCTAAACTTGTAAGCTTTACCTATTTCAAACCCAGCATTTACATCATTTGGGGCATAGTCTGATTCAGAGTTGATGTCAAACCTTGATGCAAGCATCACCAAACTACCACAATCTGAAGTGATTCTGATACAACCATTTTCGTTCAAATTTAGATTGTCACATTGGTAGTATTTACCTTTCTGTAGTACGGTTGTGTCTTCATCATCAACACACTTGTAATACTTACCAACCTTGAACTCTTTAGGTTCACCCTCTTTCTTAGCTTGTGGTGCGACCTTGACAGGTTGTGGGGGTTGCTTCTCTGGGAGGAATACACAAGTTTCAAAGTAGTGCTCATCATCACTGAAAGTAATCTCCCCTTCCCGTACAATAAGGAATGGTTCATCTATGTGAGCGAGGTTTTTACCAAGAGTGTAGCACCAGCCACCACCATCTTTAAACACAGCTTCCTGTAACAGCTTACTGCTTTCAGGTGTTACCCGATACTTGAACCCAAACCATTCTGATTTAGGTGGACTTGATTTATCTGTGATACACGATCTACTCATATCTTCTGCTCCATTAATGTCTCTATGTTTAGGTTTGCATACTCCCCAAAAGCATCTTTTGCTGCTTGGTTATATGCCTGAGCAGCTTCCCACTCATTCGTAAAAGACCCCAAATATGTGGATGTATTGTCATAGTGTATAGAAGCAATCCATTTAAGATTCTTTTTGCTCCAGTGTACACCCTTGTATCTGCTACTACTATTGGCACTACTTCTCTTATTCCTATTACTATCTTTCTTTGTAACCCATCTGAAGTTTTCTGGGCAATAATTCCCATCGTTGTCTCTCCTATCCATAAAATGCTGATCAGATGGTCTTTCACCAACATCCTCTAAGAAATTTGCAAAAGATTCTAACCAACGGTCACACACCTTAATACCACGACCTCCATAATACGCATAGTTTTTGTTCTTTGGGTTGTGGCACCTCTGCTTCATAGTTGACCAAGTATTGTAGACCGGATGTTTAGAAAGTCCCCTAGCTCCAATAATAGGTGCTGCGGTTATTCGATATAAACATCCACAAGATTGTACATTACCCCTTGTTAGACAGTTGCTGGCTACTATTTTAAATCTGCCACAATCGCAGACACATTTCCAAACAGCTTTATTATTTGCGTCATTGGGTTCTCTTGACACCACCGTAAGATTAGCAAACTTAAGTCCAAGTAAGTCCCTTAGTTTCCCCATATTGTCTCACAATCCCTAAACAAACTCATATCTTCTACCTCCTCAACTATATCAAAAACCTTCTTATGAAATACTTTACCGTGTAGTAACCAATACCCACCAACATCCCTAACTTCAAAATACTGTGTTAGCATTGTAATCTATCTTGATTGGTAAGTAAATAGCCACTTCGTGGAAGTGTGTAGGTTTAATTCTAACTTTAACTAATTCTCCCACAGTGTCCTCCAATCTCTTGCCAGTCATTATAAAGGCATTCAGCATCATAAGTCAAGCGATACCCTGTTCTTTTTGGTGGATCAATCATCGAATGAAATTCCTTATTTATTACTTGGATTCAACGCTTCAAGTTTCTTCTGTGCTAACTCATAAGCCTGTCTAGCAGCATCAGTAGCCTCTAAAGCTTCATCATAAGCAATTTGTTCTTTAGACTTAGGGGCTTCACGTTCCCAGATAATAGTTTGTGTGGCAGTTCGGCTTAAGATGTTATAAACACTGACACAAGAAACCTTAACAATATCGAGATCAGCATCATCTCTGTATGCCAGACCATCTTCGTGGTTAGAGAGACTACACCACGTATTGTCAAAATTAACTACATGTAGGCCGCTATGACTTGGGGAGCTTTCAAAGCACACTCCAACAGATCCATCACGAAAATGTACACGATGACCAGTCTTCAAGTCAGCTTTAGTAAATTGTTTAGTTTTCATAGTTGTTTCTCCTGTTAGTTTGTAGACTTTGTAGTTGGTTGATGTATGTTTACCCCAGAAATAGGAATCTTCCCCGTAGCCACGTTCGTGGAGTGGTGCTTTTGTAGTAAAGCCAATTGTGTCACCACTGCATCCCTCATCAACCTCCACTATCTCAGTTTTAACATCATTGACCATGACCTTATCACCAATTTGAAGCTGCCCGATTTCCGTTTCATTTAATTCTTTGTAATAACCCATATCAATTCTCCTATTTCTTCTTACGTGGGTGGTTGTAAAAACAGTGCGATTTGTACTGTCTGTAAAATCTTAGCTTGGTGAAGAATTCACTGTAACTATTACACGTCTTAAAGAATGTGACGTTAGGTGGCAGTTTACCAGAGTGCTTTCCTTCGATCAACTGTTTTGCTATTGTTTCTGCTAATCTGTATCTATCTTGCTCTCTAGGTCTATCACTCTTACCATCACTAAACCAACTAAAGGCATTCTTAGCTTTGACAACACCACAGATGTCATTCTGGTAGTCATTATGCCTAACCCTGTTAAGAATTACAAGCCCTACCATAACCATTCCAGTCTTTCCCTCCTCCCTACCTTTAGCTTCCCAATATAGCGACTTAGCCATACAGTCTACAGCCCTTCTATAATCCATTTCACTCTTAAAGGCTACTACGGTGTTCCTTGAGCTATAAAAGCTCTCTACGGGGCTTACAGGAGCTTGCACACCCATTGCTGAATACTGTGAAGGACATAAGAGTTGTAATATGTAGAATATGAATGACATAAGCTTACTCCTGCTTAGTATTAGTGCGAATGTGACAATTCAATATTCTACTTACTTCCCAGTATCTTGTCAATTCCTTTCTTCACAGCTTCCATCTTATCCCCACCAACATCTTTAAGCTTAATACCCACATCTTCTGTAAGGAAGGATAAACCCTCTGTACGTGGTCTAAGCCACACAATCTTATCACAGAACTCAATGTTAATTTCATAGTCAATGATAGCTTGTAAGTAGTGTGTTGATTGGTCAGTATTTGGTTTAGTCATAAAGTTCTCCTGTCAGTGTTTTGTTTCAATGTGAGTATTGTCCTTTAACTCGACTTCCTTGTCAAGCACTAGATTAGACTATTTCCACAAAAGATTACGAATCTCAGACAAAGAAGTTTCAGAAGTTAATACACCATCTAAGAACACTGTCTTAAGCTCACCTAACTTCTCTTGTTCAACTGTTTGCTGGTCATATAGTACAAAGCCGTTGCCCTCTTTCTCCACACGGAGCAAGCCTTTAGCAGACTTCTTCATACCAGAGTCAGTGATAGGGTCTTTAAACAATTCATAACCTTTACCATCAACTTCAGCATAAGTTGCCTTTACCGCCATTCCAAGTGAGTCACGAGTGACATATTGCATCGTATAAGAACCTACACCGAATACGATGTTTGTACTTGCAAAACCTTTAGCCTCCAATCGTTGGAATACATCAAGAGCCACAGCAGGAGTGATAGAATCTCCATAGATCAAACCAATGTGACTATCTAACACTTTGTAACCTTGTTCAGTTGTAGTGCCACCAAAGGTTTCCCAGAGGAGTTCTACGGAGCCTTTCTGTTCAGCACTCAAAGTAACTTCATCAAAAGTACACTTAGAAACTTGTGAACCGTAGTTATCAACATAGTAATAAGTCTTATCGTGACGGTTAAGATCTGGTTCGTAAGTAACTTCATAAACTTTACCATCAACAGGACAACGGTAGATTTCTGTTTCACTAGAATGTGGGTCAACAGGATCAAGGTTAGTACAAAACTGTTCATGTAATGTTTCAGCAACCCACTCTTTCCAATCTTCAAGTGTACCACCTACAGGGAAACGTTTTAAAGATTTGATTTCAATGCCACAAATAATATCAGCAGGGTTACCTGAGTCTGGACGAATAACAACTTTACTCAAACCAATAGCATTTACTGGACGGGCAAGAATATCATCTTTCAATGCTGGTAGGTATTCTGTCAGTACACGAAAGTAATCATAAGTATCACTTACCAGTGAAACAATGCCAGTTGGATAATCTTGAGTGATCCATTTACGGTAGGATTCCAATTCTCCTCGTACAGCAGTTCCGGCACAACTTATTGAATGTTCGCTCGCTGGAACTGAGGTAGCGATAAATTCTTTAGTCACATCTGCATTGTAATATTCTTCCAAGAACTCTAATGCTGGAATTGTATCTGTACCACAAGAAGATAATAAGAATGCAGCGCCGTTAGCAGCGGCATCTTTACGACCACTCATACCACGAAAACTGAAGTCGTGTAGCTGGAACTCTGTAAAGTTAATACTACCTGTTGTCTTAAGGGCATATTCATTCACCAGCTTACGGTATTCATAAGCAATAGTCGCAGTCGTGATTGGTTTCCACAATTCACAGCTCATCACCGTCTCAAGGTAGTTAGTCAACCAAGCAAAGTCTGGGTGTGTATTGGTGATCGTAAGGAAAGGAACCTTAATATCTACACGACTACCCTCTGGCAATGCTTTGATCTGGATCGGTAAGTAGCCAAGATCATACAAAGCTTCAAAGTGACTCATAGGGATAGCACCTTGGCCTAAGTAAGCATCTACTAAACGCTTAAACTTACCAATTACAACTTCTTTTGGTTGGGAAAAGAACTTATTGTTCCAGTCGTTAATCAAGCAATCCTTAATGAACGCTTGTAGACCAAAGAATACAGCCTTGTCATCATAACGATCTTTGTTAACGTTCAAATGTTTAGATGAACGTGCTGTAAGGTTAGAATAGATGCGCTGTGTGGCAGCATCCATGAAGCCATGATGTGAAAGTTTATAACTATCCGTTTGTGCTAATGGTAAATTCATAATTAATCTCCTATCTGTATTGTTGATTCATCTCTTACAAAATAACAGTCTCTGTGGAAGTTTCTCTTTCCTAGTAAAACGGCATTAACCAGCCTGTAGTCGTAACCTTTCATTTTCATATCTATATTACCTTTAAGGGTATCTATATGCACGTCATCTGTCTTTCTGAAGACTAGTACATCACCCTTATACTTACAAGATAAACTACCACTTTTCTGTTTCTGTTTACCAAGTACTTCTTTACAGTGCCTGTTGTTCTCTGCGTAAGTTACCCATTCAAGGTTACTGACGTTGTTGTTAAGTTTATCACCATCTTTATGGTTTACACAAGGTTTATTTTCTGTATTTGGGATAAAAGCTTTGGCCACTAATCTGTGAACTATCTCGCCAAATCTATCACCATCTACTTGACTCCGTATTCGCTTATAGCCACACCTGTCTACTGACTGTTTAAGTATCTTTTCTGTCACCTTAGTATTGTGGAGAAATTTAGTTCCAAGCTTACTTGTGTTCCATTTCAAGGTGTTACTTGCAAGCCTCTTAATTCTGCCAAAATTGCTTACTTGGAGATGGTTCTCAAATCCTTCCACACCAATCCAGACTTCACCATCAAAACTCTCTAGGCATAATTCCCGCATTGAAATTCATCACATCCTGCATATTAATATAATTACCAACTGTTTGGTAGGCGTAGAGTTTATCTACAACACCAAATAAGTTCCCCAAACCTTTTGCGGCTATTAAGTGGGTAACATAGAGATTAACCTCTTTTGCACCAGCCTCTTTTAACTTCCTAGCCAATGGAACGAAGGTTCCATTTCCGTCTGATAAATCATCTACAATGTAGAATGTCTTACCAACATAATCAAAGTCTTCTGGTAGTGTAGTCTCAAGGATGCGTCCTGTAGATACATCACGCTTCTTATCAGCTTCGATAACAAAGGTGGCAATGGTGTGTGTATCCAGTCTTTGTTGCAGTTGATAGATTTTCTTAGCTGCGCCCTTATCTGGACTAACCAACACGCTACCAGATTCAATATCTTTCACCACATCAATAAAACATTGGTGTTGGGGTTTGATACTTACTTCAATCACTTGGTGATATTCTTTTTGAAAGATGAAGTCACTGTGAGGATCTGTTAGCATCACTTCTGTAAATCCAAGTATTGAGTTTAGGAACACTTCTAGTGGCAAAGAATTACCACTCTCAAATACACGGTCTGCCCTTGCATAGGGCAAGTAAGGAAGATTAAGGATAGACTTTTTAAAGTGTCCAAAAGTTCTGCGTACAGCATCTTGAGCCAACAATATTTCCCACATGTAAGCATCTGCTGGTGTGGTGGGATCAACACTAATGCTGTAGTAAGCACTTGGTGGGTACTTCACCAGATACTCAGGGACTTCTAGCTTCAAGCTGCTAGATCCATCCGAGAAATTTACAACCTTAATAGGAACTTCCACATTGTCTACGATAAGTTTAACTGTCATACCCCGTACTCCTTGCCTAAATCATATACTGAGTTCAATGTCTCAAGCTTATTATTCTCATAATCAAGCTTTACGATAGCCGATGTACGGATGAATGTACCATCCTCGAATCTATCTTCATCTCCAAAGATATTGCCTGTCACTACTTTCTCTCCAGTAGAATAACACCAATCTACTACTTTCCAATTTTCAATCACTCCACGGAATGGCTTATTCATATATCTTCTCCTAATTATAAATCGTTGAGCCAGATTTAACTTCTAATAAGTTAGTAACATCAATGTTCACCCAACTCTGTTTCTGTGCATCTACAGCAGTGAAGATCTTATTCACATGAGCTGCTGGATTAGCTTGTACATCATTACGATCACCAGAAGTAAATAACTTCTCCATGAACAGCTTAATTACACGTTCAGCTACAGAGCCATCTTTCTTAATCCACTTCACCTTAGCAAAGTGCCCTTTAGATAATACAGATGTTAATAGTTCTCTTTTCTGTTGAATGTTCATTTCTGATAAGTTCATAATGTTTTAGCTCCATTGTTTGTGTTGATGTGGCTATTCTACAGGATTAGATTCTGGTGTCAACAACTATTTAATTATTTGTGTAATCAAGTTCTAGTTCAAGCATCTCACGGTTATTCTTAAAGATGAAATCGGGAACAATACCAATATCTTTTATCCACACCTCACCTTGCTTCTTCCAAGGCTCAAAGTTACCCCAAACAATCCCATGTTCTTCTTCAACCTTAGTGATAATCTGAGGACAAGATAAACCATGTAGTTGTTTCTGAGAGTACAAGGATTGACCTAGCATTTGCACAGAGTTACGTTCCCAATCTTGTTGTCTCCAAATAAGATAATTCACCACTTCTTCTTTTGGTACGTTGAAAGCTCTTGAATCGAATACTGCATTGTTGACCAACTCGTAATCAATACCCATTAAATTACAATGCTCTATGTACCCAGAGCACAACATGTTCCATTTCATAGTACACATAGATGCAGACACACTCACAATCTTCTGTAGGTTATTATCAAACCAAGCACTGGTGGTGAATGTCTGCCAATCCTTCAGGACTAAGGACAACTCATCTGACTGAGAGTAGCCAATAATGCAACCTTGTATGTTCTCACAAAGGTATTGTAAGGTGCTCTGACGAACTTCATGTAATTGTTCATCATAAGGCTTGTCACAACCTCTTGTGTATGTATGGAATGCTTTACCATCCAATCGGATAACAACTGGCATACGTTTGATAAGGTAATTACGATTAACATTCTCATAACCCTTCATACGATCACCCAATGACTTCTTCATAATCTCTCCTAACTTTTAGATAAAATAAAAGCCCAAGCTATTAGGCAAGGGTTGTTGGCTACATTGGTTCTGCTAAGTTTAATAACATAGTGACAGCTAAGTCATCATCTTTAATGTGGTACATATCTTTATCTGTGCCATTGTAAACACTACACATACGGTCTGGAAGGTTATTGTAGATAGCTTGACCTAAACGATAGCCACAAATTGTCTTAACTTCCAGTGAAGACTTAAGGAGAATGTCTTGCACCTCTTGTTTGGTTAGTGGTTTTACACTAGAATTCATAATTCTCCCCATTAAGCTTTACATCATCAATATCCAACTCACCAGTAAATACGGCATCTATTGGGTCTAGGTTGATCTCTACATTCTCATAAGTAAGATCCCCTAAATCATCATCAGGCCAATCAATTGTTTGTTTGAATGTAGCTGTGTACACCACTGTTACTTTAGCCATTTTGTTTCTCCATTTTCTCTTTGATTACCTCAAAGATCTCTTTCTGGTTATTTTCTGAGAGGCACTTGAATAGGTTGTAAGTAAGAGCGGCTGCATCAAACTCAGGGATCACTGCTAATGGGTGACGATACTCACCTTGTTCATAAATAACAACATCAACACAGGACAGTTCATCTTCCAATCTTTTCGCATGTAACATCATAATATTCTCCTAGATTTTACTAATCATTTTAAGTAGAAGTTTAGGATTCCCTTTGAAGAAGGCTCCCTCACGTTCTAACATATGTTCTTTAGCGGCATTCACTGCATTCAAGCAAGCTACTACGTTACCTCTTACATAACCAATATTACTATCTACTCTATCAATAGTCAACTGGTAATCGTTTAAACTTGGATCAAACTTCAACCCAGTGTAGTGACAAGTCTTACGTTTAACCAATTTCTTAACATCTGCGAAGGTAAGGTTGAATTCCTTGTTTCTTGTGGTGGCACTGTGTTTCAGCTGGTGAAGCTTATTAGCTACCATCAAATCAAAGTCTGATTCTGTTACAGCAGATTCCCATTTGGTTGTTGGTCGTAGCTTAAGTGTTTCTTTCTTTTCTGTCTTAGGTAGCTTAGATAGGTACAAGTCAATACCCTTGGCATATTCTATAGAGATATGGCTGTTACCCTCAATATACTGCCTTAGTTTGATAAGTTTCTCTTTAGACATTTGAGGTTTGGCACTAATCATGGCAGCCACTTGTTTCTCATTAGGTCTAGTGGTCTGTAAAGATAAGCCAAAGGCAGTAGGTGACATACATCTTCTCCTGTTGTTGATGTGAAGCTATTCTACATAAACTGAATGTATTAATCAAGAGTTATTTAATTATATTTATATAATTGGATTGTCGTGCCCTAGTAACTCATTAACTAAATAATCAAGTTCTGAAGGGGTTAATATCTTTTCGCCATCATAAGCACGACAATCACCAAAATTCAACCAAGCATTACTCTTAGCGAACTCGATTAAAAGTCCCCGAAATTTCACATTTTCTTCTAAGATTTCAGTATGTAACTTCACAAGTTGATCCTTATACGGGGAATTTGGTAAACAGTTGGTTGCGATAGTACACCTATCTTGAAAACAGTTTTTCTCTAGCAAGTGCATGTCCCTCCATAATTTTAAGTAACTCTTTGTGTTCTTCTTCATACAGTGGGTCGAGTCTTCTTGCACCACTGAGCGTACAATGGTCATGGTAGAATATCCTCACCCAGTAATTGTCTTTTACCTTCACAATCCCCGTGGGATAATTGTTAAATAAATCTAAAGTCTCATCATCGAGTATACGCATGACTCTTGAGGGGTCATGTGTAAAAGCTACAACATCCAACATTTTAAATTTTTTCATAAGTAACCTCACATACACGAAATTTACCAAAGTCTGAAACATGCTTGCCAGTTTTCTCTAGGAATACTTGGTGAAGCTCGGTGTTAACCAAGTACAAACTTCCAGTTTTTAATTCCGAACCAATTGATGCTAACTTCTTACCTATACTACCACTGAAATGTTTATAAGTAATCTTGTAAGTAGCGCCATTGTACTCAGTAGTATCAAAACTAACAGTTGCTTTATCTAAAGCCCAAGCAGCTAAAGCAGAAGTTTTTGGAAAGTTTGTGTTTAACATATTAAGTACCTTTATGGTTGTTGTTTCATTAGTGGTAATAATAAAACAACTATGACTGGGAGTCAAGTACTATTTAACTGAGAATGAAGTTTTATATTTACTTGGTTTTACTACAAGAGATTGGTACTCATCCCCAAGCCATAGACAGGGTGATTGGCAGAACAAAGACAAAGCTGTCATAGGCTTAGACTGAGCTAGTGCTGACAGTTGTTCACCATCCAAGATAGGTTTATTACTATCTTTATAATTACTCATATTAAAATAC
>JAULBV010242369.1:0-12253 GCA_032358295.1 Pterothamnion heteromorphum | reverse complement strand
TTCTAATCGTTTAAAAAAATCAAAGGCTTCTCTTGGTATTGTTTCCTCCACAGTTCCTCCGAGTAGCAATAAACCAGATATTCTATTTTGGGAATGGTCTTTAAAGATTTCGATAGCTGAATTAAAGAAAGAAAATACTCTCGGCATCAAAGGTGCTTCATCTGCAAATCCATAAATTGCTCCTGCTCCCGAAAACTTTGTTGCTGCCTTTTCGCTTTCTTGTGTATCTCTGCAAAGAAATATGCTTTCAGCGTATCTTGCTTTTTGGTTATCATCAAGGTAGTTTGCTCCTGTTTTTAGATAGCTTTCAGATAATGTTTGATTCTTTCTTATTAATTCTGGCTTTATATCAGGGTGCATTTCATCGTAAGCTATCATTGTTTTTTCTGTAAACAATGTTGCCAATGTTGATTTATCTTTTGATGTTGCTACGCAAGTTGCGCCCGGATTTGTTTTCCAAAAGTAAAAAGGCAGATTCATTCCTATTGAACTAAATCCAACACCCCTGCCCTTAATTATAAAAGGGGCTTTGCCATTTTTAAACCCTTTTTCTATTTCTTTAAATATAAGAACATCGGCATCTCTTACTGTTGGGTAGTAAAGTTTTGCAGAAAGCCTGTCTTTTAATATACATTGAGTTGCATAAAAGTAAAGCATACCGTTAACATCTTCTGAATATCCATCAATCCATGTCTTTTTTTCTTTAGCCCAATACTTCTGCCTGTCAACTTCTGTCTTAAAGTGTTCGGGAGTTGGCTTCCTTACAAAAAATGGCGTTGGATTTGATTTATCTAATATAAGCATCTATACTGCTACGGTTTTACTTTTTGATGTCGCTTTAATCTTTTCTGCTTCTTTAATGTCATTTTCAGTCATTTTCTTTCTGCAATATTCTCTATTATCAGCAAGGTCTTTTAATTCTTTTAAATAAGCTATTTTAACCTTGTCTGTATCATCAAGTTTCATTTCAGTCTGCAAGGCGTTATACCCATAATCAATAGCTTTGTCATACATTAAAAATGGTTTTATGTAGCTACTTGAAGTAAGTTTTTTGAGAAACTCAATTTCTGCCTCAATAAAAACGCCATTGGCTTTTGATATTATTGACTTTATTATTTCTTCGTTATCATCCATGCTATACCTTTACAAACATTTTTTGTTTAACTAATCTTTCAAACTCATTTTCCTTAAATTCTACCTCTCCTTTCTTTACAATGCTTTCAATGTATTTAAACTTGTAAATAGGTTCGTCTAACTTTACACTCTTTAATCCTTTTTGACCGTTGGAAACCATATTATGTGTTCTTGTTTCTATAAAAGATATCTTTGATAGGTCGTTTACGTTTTGGAATATGTCGTCTTTTAACATGGAAATTTACATTCTCCTTTAATCGCTAAATCCATAAATGCTTTTTGAGCCTCTTTTTCATACCTTTTAACTTCTGTCTTACGCTTTTGTATTTGAGCATAAGTTGGGATATATCTTTGTTTTGCCTTTTTTAAAACCTTATATAAATCCATATCATTAGTTGACACACAATGTTTTTTATAATCACTCCACCATGAATAAGTGTAAATATGAGGTTCTCTTATGTGTACCAAAGCCTTTGATAATATATATGTTTTTTCCATTATTTTATATTTTCTTTTACTGCTATAAATTTTTCATCTTCGTCTATAAGGTTTAACCTACGTGCAATATTTTGCGCAATCCTAACAAGCACTTCTTTTGAAACATTTGCAGGGTATTCATTTTTCGGTACAGATGGTAAATGTTCTATATATTCCATTAATAAACCAATGCCACTTTCAAGAAAAAGCACTAATGAATCTATGTGAAACATATTTGTAACCAAAGTATCCTTCGTAAAGTGTTGACATATTGCCATTTTTTCATTTTCATCGGTAAAGCCTGTTATTGTCATACTTGGTGAATAAGGCTGCCCTTTTAATCTTACTGTGTTTCCTATTTTAATTTGTTTTTCCATTATTTCTTATTTGTTAGACCCTCGATTGCTTTTGACGCCCCAATAAATGCTGTTAGCATATCGCTGTCATTATCGTCTTTTTCTTCCTTTGGCTTATTATAATAAAAAGCTAATAAATCTGCTGTCTTTTTATTATCAGTTTCTTGATTTATTGTTCGGCAAATTACAGCACTGCCGCCATCGCTTGCGGCATCAATTCCTACTATATATTTAACGCCCTCTTTTGGCATTGCTTGTTCCCAAAGTTCTATTGCACTTGTTAGTGTTTTATTACCCTTGCTTTCTACTGTTTCTATAAATAAGTGCTTGCCAATAATGTGTGCTGCTTTTTTATCTGTAATTTCAAAAGAAGCAATCGGGCATTTCCCTAATCTTTTTGATGTGATAATTGTTGTGTCTTTTTCCATGGTTATTTCACCTTTGTTAAATCCTTAAATCCCCAAAAATTCAATCCTTGAATACGCTTTAAAGTTTTTAAAGCACTTTGTCTTGTATTATAAGGTTCGCTTGGTATTACTACTTTATTATTTCTTCCAAGCACTCGGTAATAGAATTTTCCTTTTTTACCAATGTAGAGTTCTGCGCGAAATTCTGGATTTGCAATCATTTCTTTGGCTACATCTTTCATTGTTTTAGGCTTCCTTGATAGCAATTTTAAGTCAATGCTTTTTGCAAGTTTTTCTGCTCCTTTAAATGCTTCTGCAAATGTTATTTCTTTTTTACTCATGTTTATTGTTTATTTGATGGTTGAACTGCTGTTAATTTCTGTAATGCGTCTTTGCGGAAAGCGTTTTCAATTAATTGTTTTGATTCATGGTAATAACCGCAATCCCAATAATTAACTTCTTCATCTATATCCATTTTCAAAGACTTCAATATGCCTAAATTAGTTGGTTTTAAAACTGTCATTTCGGGAGAATTGGCATCATTTTTTAATTTTACTCTGTCACCGATTTTGATTTCTGTTTGTTCCATGTTTGTTTAGTTATTAGTTTACAAATTTAGTTATTATTCTGAATATATGCCGATTTCTTGATTAATTTCAATTCTCATTTGTCGTCTTTGTTCATCGGTGTAAATCTGCTTGTCTTTTTGTAAGTGCTTTTTTATTGCCCTTGCTTTATAAATTGCATCTCTTACATCGTCAATTCTTAAATGTAATGATGGGTACATTCTTACTATATCCATTTCTACATAATGCCTGTACTTTTCTCCATATAGTTTGTTTAAGCCATCGAGGTACTTTAAAAGATTGCCCGATAACTCTATATTGCAGTAATGGTTTTGCACCCACAAATTATGCAAGTTAAATCTAAGCACTTCGCTTGACTTGACACTATGGCAATGACCTGCTTGCAAACGATGTATTCCGCCACAAGAAATGCAGCCATGACCGTAGTCTATTAATAAGCATATTGCATTGATTTCTTTTTGTAAGTCTTTTTTCCATTCGGGAAGTGTTTTTAAATCTTCTCCTTTTTTAATATCCGCCTGCCTTTCTTCTTTGACCTTCTTTTTTTGTTGGCTTATTGTGTATCTCTTAGCCTTCTCCATTTTCTTAGCCACTTCTTTTTGACCTGCTTCTGTTTCAGTTAACCATTTGGCGTAATGACTTTGAGAAATCCATTTTTCCATGTTTTTAGGTACAAACATTTCACCGCAAGGACACAAACATGGTCTTGGCTTTTTTGGTTTAGGCTTTATTGTGGAGTTCATAGATTATAGCGTGTTTGATACGTTTTTTGTTGTGTATGCGATATAGTGTGGCGCAAAGCGATATGTTAGGTGCAATAAAAAATAAATTTCCCACCGCACCAGTACTATCAAGCATCTTGTTTTACAGATGAATCAAATCCTGCGTTATCTGAATTTTGAATTTTAAAATGTAATTCCGATTTACTACCATGTCTTCTGTCTTGCTCTTCCATTAAAACAGACAAATCCTTAATTATATCATCGAACATCTTGATTTTATCATCTTCGGTTTCAAAAACCAAAAAGTTAGGTATTCTGCCTTTAAGCAAATCAAATAAGATTACTAAGGCTTGTTGGTTTTGAAATGGGATTAAATGTTCTAAAACAAGTCCTTCGCCTCCTGCTAATTCATATGTGTAATCTTTGATTTTAAAATTCCAAACATCTTCAACAAGAACCTTACTTATTTCATAACGATTTTTTGATACATTATTCATTTTGTAACTGTTAAATAAAGCCCACGCTAAATTTATTTTTTACAGACACCTAACAGCAGGTAGGCAAAATGCCGCTATGAGCCTGAGTGCTTCGATTTAAAATTTGTGGTAAGCGGCACTATCGCCTACCTGCAAAACGTTAGCGGAAACCGTAATGAGACCGCTAAAATTCAGGATTAAGTGATACATCAGTTGTCAATACTTTTACAGCGTGTACCATATCCATCATACACTTAAATGTTGTGTCTTTGTTATCAGCACAAGGAATTGCCAAAGTTTCAATATCAATAGCATCCTTTCGTGCTTTTGCTTTAAAAGCGTGGTTGTGTATTCTTGATGTGCCTTTAATTGGCAACCAATCACGCTGAACAACACTATGCGTTCCACCAGAATAATCACCCTCTAAAAGCAATTTATCTTCTGTTATTCCAACCACTTTCAATGGCTCTTTGTGTTCGTAAACAGAACGATGATAGACTATATCACCAATCCTGAAAGACTGGCATCCGCTAACAGCAGTTTGGCAAGATGCGGGGTTTTGTATTTCGTTTGACATATTGTGCTAAATTTTAAGTTAAGTAATTCTAATCGGTTGTAGCGCTGGAAGTCCCGCACCTCGCCAAGCTGCGGAACCGTTAGCGTATCTGTATTTCATTGTTTTATAAATTAATTATAATAAGCAACACTCAATACTGATGATGAATAAATCTCCAAATCTTCTGACACCTTTCTATTGGTTATAACAGTTATAAAGTTTTTGTCCCCTTTTTTATTTTGCATAAATCCTATATTTATTGGTTCAGGGCTTATTCTGAAAAGGTTTTTTATTGTGAACTTTTGCTTGTCCTCTGTTTTTACTTCTGCATGGTAATATTCTAATTCTTTTGAATAATCAGGCACTACATCTCCTATTCTTTCTTGAATAAAGTCATGTATTAATGTATTTATTAATATTTCACCTAAAGTTGGGTGCTTTATTTTAATTTGGTTTATTTCCATTGCTTTATATATCTTTTAATTATTTTACCAATCACCTCCACCGCCTCCACCGCCAAAATCTCCACCGCCAAAGCCATCAAAACTACTGCTGCTTGATGAATCACTTGATGAACTTGAATCAAAAGAAGAAGACACATCTGTTATAGAGTTAAAAATAGAACTACTATCATCACTTGAATTGCTTGATAAATAACTGCTGTTAGTAGAATAATTCTCCTCTACCTCTGTAAAATATTTCTTTTCTAGCGTTGTTAAATTATTGTAATCTGATTGATAGATTACTTGTCCATTTTGATAACTTCTATAAGTTATACTTGTAAAAGATTTATTACACCTATATTTTTTCATAGTTTAGTTTTTTAGTTTCTGCAAATATAATTCCTTTGTTTGTTTTATACAAGATAGAATAGGTTATTTGAAATGATTCTAAATTAGAAGGTGGTAGTACTAATTGCTACTAATTGATTTATATTTGCAGCCCAAAACTAACTAAATGACAATTAAACAAGCTATCTTAGCCGCTCTTAATGGAGAGATTACAAGACCGCAATTAATGGAATATTGTGGTATAGTTAATAAAGATGGAAAGTATGTTTATAAGCGAAAAGAGGCTGTTAAGAAAGAGTTTGTACCTCCTACATTAGAACAATGTGTTGAATTTTTTAAGTCAAAAGACTATAATAAAGAGGGAGCAAAGAAGTTTTATGACTATTACACCGTTGCCGATTGGAAAGATGCCAAAGGTAAGCAAGTGCTTAATTGGAAACAAAAGGCTATTGGTAATTGGTTTAGAGAAGAATATAGAGTTAAAGCGGTTCAAGCAATGCACAAAAATATCGATATAGACAATATATGAATGACGACAAAAAGTTTAAAAGAAAAAGTGATTTAAGTTTTAATCCCTTTGAGGTTGGTAAGATGCCTCCACAAGTTCCCGACATGGAAGAAGCCGTATTGGGTGCTATCATGTTAGAAAAAGGAGCATTAAAAGAGGTTTATGATATGCTTGTTTCCGATGATTTCTATGTAGATGCTCATTCAAGGATTTACAATGCAATCGATACTTTGTACATAAATAAAAAAGCTATCGATATTTTAACTGTAGTAAATCAATTAAAATCTACTGATGAATTAGAGATTATAGGCGGGGCTTACTACATTTCAAAACTTACAAATCGTGTTGCTTCAAGTGCAAATATTAAGTATCATGCTGATGAAGTAGTAAAAAAATCGATGTTAAGGAGAATAATTTTAACAAGCACTCAAACTATACAAGCGTGTTTTGAAAGCGATGCCGACCCTTCTGAATTATTAGATGCTCAAAAATCAATGTTATCTAATATTGAAAGATACAATGGTGGTACTATCGATGCTACAAACAGAATGAAAGAAACTATGGACTTGGTTTATAAAGCTAAGGACAATGGAGGTATTTCGGGAGTGCCGAGTGGATTTAGCAAGTTAGACAGTTTTTTAGGTGGGCTTGCAGGTGGTGATTATATTGTTATAGGTGCAAGGTCGGGAAGTTTTAAATCTGCGGTTGTATTAACTATGCAGCACAAATTAAGCGATATGAATATCCCTACATTAATGTTTCAAATGGAAATGACTAATGCTCAAATTGGAGTTAGGGAAATATCAATTAAATCGGGAGTACCTATACAGAATATTAAAAGGGCTAAACTTTCAGATGAACAATGGATTGAAGTTCATAAGGCAGTTGGCAAGGTTTCCGAAAGTTCTGTAAAGATTGACCCCGAACCTCGATTAAAAATAAGGACAATTAAATCAAGAATACAAAAAGCAATAGATGAATTTGGAGTAAGAGTTATAGTTATCGATTATTTAAACCTTTGCGACCTTGAACAAAACAAGCATGGAAATAGAGAGCAAGCAGTAGCAGCACATTCAGCAGAAATGAAATCAATAGCAAAAGAGTTAGATGTATCGATTGTTGAACTTGTGCAATTTAATAAGGAAGCGGGTAGAGATGAAATGAAATCTGAATTAACACCTCCAAATATGACTTTTATTAAAGATAGCGGAGCAATAGAGTTTTGCGCTGATGCTGTTATTCTTTTATGGTATCCATCAAAAATAGACGAGAACTTTGTTTATCAAGGAGTAGAGACAAAAGGAAAGTTAGGATTTATTGTTGCTAAAAATAAAAATGGAATGACTGGCACTTTTTGGGTAGGATTAAAGGCTGAAACAAATCAATTCTTTGAGTTAGACGATAATAATAATTACCCAAATTATGAGCCTAATAAGCATATAGAGCCTAACTTTGAGTTTGATGGAGAAGAAAAACCAAATATTTTAACAAAATAATTTTGTAGATTAAAAAATTGTGTTTATTTTTGCTGTGCAACATTTATCAAAATAAATAATGACACAATTAAATTTAATTAAAAATAGTTCTTTCTGTATTTGTTTTGTTAATGTTGCAATTATCCTAGACAATACATCATACAATGCCCTTTCTAAGCAATTAGAGAGGGCTTGTTGCTTTATAGATACTTAGCCAACCAATTATATTAGTTGGCTAAGTGAGGCAACGTATAAAATAAAAATCACTACTTGTTTAATCGGGATAGAAATTAGCAAGTGCTTTAAAAGTAGCAAACGAATGAAAGAAGCCTTTAAGGTTGATTCTCCTAAGTTCCTCTCCTTTTAAATGAATAGTAGTGTTTTCTACAGACTTGTTCACGCTATTCAGCCAAAGCCAATATCCTCAATCGTATGCGAGAAAAAGTTATTAGTGGTAGGGAAAATATTTGTCTAATCTCTTTTAAGGGGTAAGGGGTTAGACTTGTTTTTCCTTACCTACCGCACCCCGAAAACGTTGCTCAAAAATGTTATGGTTTGATGCTTAACACCCATAGCAAACCACTCTTAACCCACTCTCGATAGAGAGAAATAAAAAAAATTATTAACTTTAAAAAACAAAAAAAATGCAACTAATAATCAATGACACAATCTTAACAGAGGGAGAATTTAAAGGTCAAAAAGCCTTATCAGTATGGAAATACAATCCTAACTACTTTAAAGAACTTCAAAAGAAGAAATTAGCAAAAGTTTATATTTTCCCCGAATACATAAGAAACTTAGGAGATATTGACAAAGTGCAAAAAGACAATCAAGCAAATTGGAAAGCCGAAAAACCATATCCAACTACTTTGATTTTTAAATACTGGCAAAAAATGGCTGCAAAAATGAGGTCTTATGAAAAATTTAAACAGAAATCACTTTTTTAACTCCTTATTTAAATTGATTCCAAATTAGCCAAACAGTTTGCAAGGTAAAAGTATAGGTAGTATTTTTGTCGGGTAATAAATAAAAAAAAACTAACTAATATGCACTTAATAGCACAACAAGTAACAAACGATTTAAAAACATTGACACTTGGCGAGGTGTTTTTATTTTCAGATGCAAGCAAAGGTATTTCCTTGATAATAAGAGAAGATAATTCGCCTCAATTATGTGTAAGATTAAAAAATGATTTGCATTATTTTACTTTGACTGAAAGAGATAAAGCACAAGAGTTATTTAACAAAGCATTTGTAATTACAGATGATATTTACAATAATCCTGAAAGGTTAAAAGAATTTATACTTACTTGTGAGGTTGGTGTAAGATATAAATACTCTGATGGCAAAAGAGCAATATGTATAGATGTTGAAAGCGATGAAACTTTCTATTGGATTTATGGAAATGGCTATAATAATAGCTACCCAATGAAAAATGCTAATTATATCAAAACATTTAAAACTGATAAAGGAGCGAGATTAAATTTGATTAAATACTTGTTTGATTAACCCATGACCACCTCAACCACAATAATAATCTTATTCATTCTTATAGTAATAGAGTGGCTTTTTAAACCTCGATTAGAGTTTACTATGGGTCATTGTTATTTGTTTTATGGTAGAGGGGTTGTTAGGAAAACTAAAGTAATATATTAAAAAAAATGAAATGGACAAACCAAAAGAAATACAGCATTTAATATCAATAGGATTCAAGGAAATAAGAGGCGCGTGGTGTCCTGTTTGGGGTCAAGGAGATGGGGAGTATTGGACTGCTGAATTAAAAAGAGGCAATGATGTTGTTTTCAGAGATAGGGATTCTACGAATCTTAAATATAGATTTAATGGGATTGACGTTACAGAAGAGTATTTATTAAATTTAAAACCTATTGCAACAATGGAAAAACTAAAACAAGGCGACATCGCAATTATTGACTACTTAAAATTTAGTCAACCTAAGAAAGTAGAAGTACTTGAAGAAACATAAACAACTTATTTGCTTCTTGATATGGATTTTAAGAAAGGCAGAGATTTTATTGTAGATACAAATAATTTTACAGAAAAAACCGCAAAAGAGATTATAGATGAATTTAAAAAACAGGAGTTTACTTTTGTCCAACCAGATTTAGTTGAGCCAAGAGTTGAAGTTTTAGCCGCTAAATTCAGAATAACTAAAGAGGAATTTGAAAAGACTTATAAGGTTATTGAGATGATTTCTACCTTGCAGCAAAGGGCAGAATCGCAACAAAAACTTATTGAATTGCTTAACAATAAAGATTAATCATGGACTGGATACAAATAGAAAAAGACTTTAAAGAATGGCATGAATATCGTTTTGGTAAAATACCATCAGTTGAAATTACTATGTGGTTTAAACTACAATTCGATTTAGTAAAAAGCGAACTACCACCACAACATTTAAACGAAGAAGAAAAGAATGTAAATGTAACAGCAGATATAAAAGCAGTATATGAGCGTAAAACCTAAAGAATGGAATGAAATAATGTCTCCTTATCGACAATACAGAAAAGAGTTATTCTGCACATCAGTATTAGAAAGACTTAATCCTACTTTTAGTAAGGTAAATATTATTAGCGGTTTAATGGCAGCAGGACATTCAGAAAGTGCAGCTACTCATTACTATAATGTTATTGAGGAAGTTAAGAGAGGCGGGTTAAGGAAAAGGGAGGGAGAAGATGAATAATATTGTAGAAATATTTAAAGACCATAAAAAATATAGAACTGTTAGGATTTTTTCTAAGTCAGAATTTTTTAAAAACCAATTAAGAGTAAGAGTTTTAGATAATAAATTAATTTTTGAGGCTGTTGGAATAGATTATAATGGCAGAGTAGTCAATCCGCATTTTAATAAATTTACTAAAAAATATCAGACACACGCAATTTGCGATATTCCTGTTGGAAACTACGAGTTTGACGAAGAAGAAAGCAATGAAGATATGAAAGTAATTTACTTTTAATTTAAACACAATCTAAATAATATCAATAACTAACTTAACTATATTTGCAGCATGGGGCAACTTAAAATTACAAGATATTACAGATGTGATGAAGATTGTGAACAAAGTGGTTGCAAAGGACACACAGCAGAACTTCACTTTAATTCAGTAGCCAATATTTATAATTTTAAAGATGGCAAAGGACAAGAATTATGGATGGATATTAATTCAGCGCAAATACTTATTGATATGTTTAGGTTTTATTCAGAAACAAGAGCAGATACAGCAAAAGTTTGACAATAACATTCACAACAATCGAACTAACAGAGTTCTTTCGAGAATTAAGAACACCTGCAAGGCTTGAAAAACACCTCCTAAGAACAATAGAAAACACAAGAAAAGTCGGTATAAATAAGTTAGAAGCAATGATTCAGCAGGAGGCTATTACAAGGGAGTTGTTTGAGAAGATTAAATTAGCAGTAGAAAATAAAGAATATAAAATAGAGATAAAATGACAACGCAAAAAGAATTAACAGAAGAAATATTTTCTTTTATAATGCAAAAGAAAGAAGAATTAAAAGCAGAATTAGATGAATACACCGCACCATTTGTTGCAACAATGGCAGAACCAGAAAGCGATAGTGATTATAATTATGCTAAAGAACAGTTTGATGAAGCTATGAAAAATGAAGCAGAGTGCGATGAACTACTTTGTGATATTGAAGATTTGTTAAACGAAAGATAAACACCCAATAAAATGACCCAAGAACAAGCCGAAAAAGAACTTGCAGATATAAAAGATAAATTAGATATTTGCACTACCTCCGAAGAAAATAGAAACCAAGTAAAAGCCTTATTCCTTAAATTATTTAATGTGTATCTTAAAAAAGAAGGCAATTGGAGGCACACAGATGATTTTAAAGAGATTGTTAAACAATTATAAACCCAATAAAAACAAATAAAAAATGACATTAGAAGAACAGCAGCAGCACAAAGCACTTTCATTAAGAGAAAAAATGACAATATTTTTAGTAACCATGCTTATCAAAGTAATCAAGCCTTTTGGGTGGTCGCACGAAATCGACAAAGCGCTTGAAGAAGTTAAAGACTGCATGACTAAAGGAGCATAAAAAATAATTTAACCACCTAAAACAAATATAAAACAAATGGAAAACAAAGTAGAGTTTATTGCAAAGGCTTGTCATGAAGCAAACAGAGTATGGTGTCAAGCAAATGGAGATGACACTCAAAAGCATTGGCAAGACGCTGAACAATGGCAAAGAGATAGTGCCATTGCAGGAGTTAAATTCAGATTGGACAACCCCGATGCAAAACATGATTCACAACATAACGCTTGGATGGCTGATAAAGTAAATGATGGTTGGGTATATGGCGAAATTAAGGACGCTGAAAAGAAAACACACCCTTGCATTGTTCCATTTGAGCAGTTACCCGAATTTCAACAAAAGAAAGATGCTTTATTCTGCGCCATTGTATTAGCATTAAAATAATTAAAACACTTTAAGGTTTTCTGTGGTTAGTTTGCCCTTACAGTCAAAAGCCTCGATTTAATAGTCGGGGTTTTTGTTATTTAAACTGATTCTAAATTAGCGTTAAGTGTTGCAGATTAAAAACAGAGGTAGTATTTTTGTGGAAAATAAACTAAATATGAGCGAAGAGCCTAAACACTACGAAATAAAATCAATTGAGCAATTAATCAATGTTGTAAACGATGAAAACAAGCAAAGATTAGCAACAGATTTAGCACTATGGCTACTGTATGCAGCAGAGCATTATAAAACAATAAGAGA
>JAULBV010242258.1:0-12253 GCA_032358295.1 Pterothamnion heteromorphum | reverse complement strand
TACACGGCAACCGGGGCAGGCACTGGCACCGCTACCGGCACCATCGCACTGCGCACGCTGCTCGCAGAGGTGCTGAGCACTGACACAGCGGAAAATCGCCGCATCGCACTGCAAGAGTTCAAGGCCAATGCCGACGCAATGCGCGGCACCGGCTATGCGCGTGGCGTCACTTACTTGGCATACCCCAACAACAGCGTACCGCAACTTGATGTAATTCAGTTCGCAGCCGACGCGGCAGGCGTCAAGCTGGGCCGGGCGTCGCGTGGGGGTTACTGCTACGTGGACGAGGTCGGCATCGACAACCCGCTGCACTTCGGCAGCTACGAAATGGGCTCGGGCACCTTCGCCACAAAAACCAGTTTCATCGCGGGCAAAGTGACAGGCGCTGTCACGCGCGGCGCACATCTGCACATCTTTGGCCACTTCATTCTTGACGACGAAGACCCAGCGAATGCTGCCTTCTTTCCGGTATCTGCCGACGATCCGCCGGGCGCAAACGGCAATCCGGCGCCGCCTGCTGCTGGGCAATCCGGCACAGGCGGCTGGTGGTATCTGAGCCAGCTACGCAAGCTGATGCGGGACACGGTCGGGCCACTCGTCAGAAGCGGTCAGTTGAGGGTGATGTCACCCTCCGAATACACGGCATTCATGGGGTACACACGATGAGCACGGCAAAGGTGACAGTGATCCGCGCATTCAAGGTGGCGGAGGTTTGGCATATGCCGCAAACCGAGCCATCGCTTGATGCTGATGCGGCCCGCGAATTGGAGGCTAAAGGCTACTGCGAGATTCTGAGCATCGACGGCAAGCTGGCGGTGTGGCAACCGTGCTGCGGCGGCGGCGATCACAGCCACGGCTGATCCCATCCCGTACTGAGAATCGAAACATGACCGAACAGCAAACCCTAGTGGCGATGGCGCAACGACTTGAGGCCGCCGGTCAGATTGACGATGTGTCGTACCCAACGCAGAGCAGCCTGGAACTGTCGTACCACTCGAACGGGTGGCACGGTTACTGGGTGCGTTTCACGTTCGACGCGGCCGGCGCTGTGGTCGAAACGTCCGCAGGCTGCTGATCCCATCCCCTGCCGGTAGTGCTTGAATGCCAACGCCCCTTCTAGGCTTCGTCCCGGACCTGCCGATCACGACACCGGGCGCGATTGTCTCTTGCACGAACCTCATCCCCGGCACTGCGGGGTTTGAGTCTGCGCCTACGCCTATCGACGTGATGGGCGTCGGTGCGCTCCCTTCGTCCTGCCGTGGCGGATCAATCGCCACAAACACGCTGGGCGTTACGAAGATGTACGCCGGCACGCAAACGAAGCTCTACAGCTACGGCGCGGCGGTTTGGGATGATGTCTCGCTCGTGGGCGACTACACGGGCGGCAGTGATTCGCGGTGGTCATTCGCGCAGTTCGGTGACTTCGCAATCGCGGCGAATGGCACCGAGACGCTGCAGGCTGCGAACAGCGGCGACTTTTCCAACATCGCGGGCGCACCCGTGGCAAAGATCGTCGTGACCGCTGCCAACTTCGTGCTGGCCTTCAACACCGTTGACGGCACCTACGGCACCCGGCCCGATGCTTGGTGGTGCTCTGGCATCTTCGATCACACGACCTGGACGCCGAGCCTGTCAACGCAGGCCAATACCGGGCGCCTGGTGGCTGCTGGTGGTGCCATCACTGCGGCGCTGCCCTTTGGTGAGCAGGTAGTCGCATACAAGGGCCGGGCCATGTGGCTAGGCTCATACGTGGGCGGCGCTGCTGTGTGGCAGTGGCAGCAAGTGCAGGGCGAGATTGGATGCGTGGGCCAGGAAGCCGTGTGCGACGCGCTCGGCGTGCATGTATTTGTGGGCGATGACAATGTTTGGATGTATGACGGCGTGAGGCCGCGCCCGATTGCCGATGGCGCTGTTCGTCAGTGGTTCATCGACAACAGCAGCCCGACATTCCGCAGCCGGACTATCGTCACATACGAGCGGCGCAATAACCGCGTTTGGATTTTCTTCCCGAGCCAGGGCAGCACAGACGGCGTACCTGACCGCACCCTGGTCTATCACATGGTCAGCGGCAAGTGGGGCCGCGCTGACAGGGCCGTGCAGGCTGTGATGACTTTCTCGATACCAGGCATCACCTTTGCCACGCTCAACACGGTCGCGGCCACGTTTGCAGACTTGCCTGATGTCAGCTTCGGCGCGCAATACTGGATTGCCGGGTCTCGTTCGCTGGCCGTCTTCGGCTATGACAACCAGATCAAGACGCTAACCGGGGCCGGCGAGTACAGCAACATGACGCTTTGGGACATCGGCAGTGATACGGTGGTCTCGCATATGGACCGCGCTACGGTTCTGTTCACCGCGCCGCCTCCGTCATCGACCTTCAGCGGCAGCGTTCGCCAGGTGTCAGGCGGCGAGCTACGCGCAGGCAGCACGGGCAACCTCTTGGACGGCTCGTATCGCGTGCGGCAGTCCGGGCGCTGGCATGTGCTGACGTTCAACTTCGACGGGCAAACGTCGATCACCGGGTTCGACTACTCGGCACGTCCTGTCGGCTTGCGATGATTCTGCCGACGCAAATCTCGTTGCCGCGCAACACGGTGACGAGCTATGACATGCAGTTGCAGCAAGCGCTGATGGCATGGATGACGCGGGCGACGTTCGCAATCAACGACCTCGCCAACAGCGCAGGCGGCGGCAGTGGCGGTTCTGTGCTGTCTGCGCTGGTCACGGTCACGGTGCCGGCTGTCGGCACGCTTGAGCACACGCAATCCGTCGCCTTCGTCGGCTGCACGCCAAGCCTGCGGGTTATGGCATCCATTGCACCGCATCTGGACTCTGACGAGAACGGCGCAGAAGGGCTCGACGTGCAGGCCATCTCTGTGGCCGCTGGCACCGATACCGCGACTGTCACGCTGGCCTTTGGCGAGCAGACGAGCGGCCCGATCAAACTCTTTCTCATGGCGGTCTGAATGAAGATTTCACGCGACCTTGGCGCACTTGTTGGCTTTCCCCTTCACCCGCGCGAAAACCTGGGCGCAACCGGCACGCTAGGGGCCACGAACGCGGCTGTCATCACCTCTTGCGACGGCTGCAGTACGGTGTCGATTGACCTTCGCGGCACGTTTTCACTCACGGCTGAAGTGCAGGGCACGGTTGACGGCACAAACTGGACGCTGATTCCGGTCAGGCCGCAAACGGGCGGGGCCTTTGTCCGGGCCATTGTCGGCACAGTGGCTGGCGTGTGGATGGGCTCTTGCGCCGGCTTCACGAACGTGCGCGTTGTTGATGCGACGCACACGTCAGGCGCTGCCACTACCGTCATCGTTGCATCGACGGCGATGTTCGATGACTTTGCCAAGAACGGCAGCGTTACGCCATTGGTGGCAACAGTCACCGCAGCCAGCGGCGTTATCGCCACGCTGTCACTGCCTGCGCCGGGCCTGGGCCTGCGGCACTACATCACCTACATCCGCATCACGCGGTTCGCAGCGGCGGCACTCACTGCGGCTGCGGCGCCCGTGCTGGTGACGACGACGAACATCCCCGGAACGCTGGTGTTCTCCATGCCGGCTGATGCGGCCTTGCAGGGCACTGTCTTTGCCTATCAAGAAGACTTTGCCTATCCCATTGCAGTGACCGCGCAGAACACGGCAACAACCATCGTAGGCCCCGTCACCACGGGCGTTATCTGGCGCATCACCGCAGGCTATTACGTCGCCCCGTAAGGACATCGCATCATGGCAACAAGCACGACCGCAACGCAGCCGCTACCGCAGTTTGCGCCGTACATGAACGACTATTGGGCGCGCGCTCAAGAAGTCGCCAATGTCGGCTATGAACAAAGCCCGGGAACGTATGTCGGCCCGAATCAGACGCTGCAGGACGGATGGGCGGCCATCCAGAACCGTGCCGTCAACGGCAACCCGGCCATGTCTGCCGCACAGCAGGGGCTGCAGGGCTTCTATTCACAGCCGCAGCAGGGCGCCACACAAAACCCTTATGGCAACGTCACGCCGGGGTCGAACAACACGTATGTGACCGCGCCTGGCCGCACCGGCAACGTGAGCGCCGGCAACAACAACATGCAGGTGGGCGGCGGGTACAACCCTTACGCCAGCGCGTCGAATCCGTACCTGACACAGCAGATCGACGCCGCGCAGGGTGACGTGATTCGCAATTGGAATGACGTGCAGAAGCCGGTATGGGATTCGCAGATGGCCGGCTCTGGCAGCTTCGGGAACGCGAACATCGCGCAGGCCAGCCAGAACGCGCAGAGCGACCTGCAGCGCAACCTGGGCCGCATCAGCAGCGACATGCGGATGGGCGCATACAACCAAGCGGCGGGCCTCACCGAGTCGGGACTGAATCGCAATCTTGGCGCGCAGCAGTTCAACGTCGGGACGGCGACGGACAACATCAATCGGCAGTACGGCGCCGGGCAGTTCAACGCCGGCTTGAATGAGTCCTACGCGGGGCGCAACATGGGCGCGCAGCAGTTCAACGCCGGCCAGCGTGACCGCAACCTGGACCGGCAATTCAGTGGCCAGCAGTTCAACGCGAACCAGGGGCAAGACTTCGCGCAACGCTCGGACAGCATGTATGGCCAGAACCAGAATCGCATGCTCCAGGCATACGGCATGGCCCCGCAGTTTGCGAATCAGGATTATGTGGACGCGAACGCATTGATGGGCGTCGGCAACGCGCAACAGGGCTACAACCAGGCGCAACAGAACCAAAACAACGACTGGTGGAACCAATCGCAAGCCTACGCAGGCGGCCAGCTTGACGCCTACGGGCGGCGCCTGGGCCTGATGCAGCCGGGCAGTTCAACGACGCAAACCACGCCGAACCCGGGCGTTATGCAACAGGTCATCGGCGGCGCTGCGGCGGGCGCCGGGCTGGCTAACTGGTGGGGTGGCTAATGGCAACGCTTGTTGAGCAAATCCGCGCGCAGGGCGGCGACTGGAACATCGGCGGCATTGACCGCGCGCAAGAGCTGGCCGATTTGTTGTCTAGACAAGGAATCACAAGTCTTGACGGGCTCGCTCTCAACAAAGAGGTCATTCCAGGCTCTTGGCAAGAAGGCGGGTCGGGTGGGGAAACCCCGGATGCTGGCTATATGTCTGCGGACTCCTTTAAACACACGCTGACCGCAGGCGGAAAGACCATTGGTTTTGCTGGCGACTACAACAACGACGGCAGCTACGGCGGCGGCAAGTGGGAAGGCTACGACCGGCTGCAGGACATCAACGGCGACGAAAACTCGGCTCGCGTTGGTTGGTCAGCGCGCGGCGATGGAGGCGTGTCGTACAACGTCGAAGTGGGCGCCGATGGTCAAGCACGTCTTGTCCCCGTTTGGGGATCGACATCTGACAAAGATCGCATTCAACGCGGATTGGTGGGCGCGGCAGGAGTTATCGCAGCGCCGTTTGCGTTAAATGCCGCACTCGGTGCGGCGGGCCTTGGTGGCAACGCGCTTGCTGCGGCTGACCCGCTGGCCGGCTACATGACGACAGGCGGCGTCGAAGGCTCTTTCGGGGCCGGCAATGCGCTGGCCGGTGGTGCGCCAGGCGCGACAAGCTACGGCGTCGGCGCTGATGTGTTCGGCACTGCAGCCGGGGCAACGCCTACAGCCGGCGTATACGGCGCGGGCGCAGGCGAGGCGGCAATGGGGCTGGGCGGCGCTGGCACGCTCACGGGCGGGGTCGGTGGTAGTGCCGGGGGCGTTATGGGCGGGATCGGCGATTTCTTGGGCGGCGTGTCGCCAGGGCAGTGGCTCAACGTGGGCGGCAACCTGCTCGGCGGCTATCTTGGTGATAAGGCGGCAGGCAATGCTGCTGATGCGCAGCTTGCATCCGGGCGCGAAGCCAATGCGCTGCAAAAGTACATGTACGACACGACGCGCGCCGATTACGCGCCGTATCGTGCCGCTGGGACTACCGCGCTAGGGCAGATTCAGGCGCTTCTCAAAGACCCCGGGAGCATCACCAAAGACCCCGGCTATTTGTTCGGCTTGGGTGAGGGTCGCAACACTCTGGAAAACAGCGCGTCGGCTCGCGGCATGACCTACAGCGGCGCGCAAGCAAAGGCGCTGCAGCGGTTCGGCCAGGACTACGCCGGCACGAAGATGGATCAGACATACAACCGGCTTGCTGGTGTTGCGGGCATTGGGCAGACTGCCACGGGCGGCACAGCGCTGGCCGGCGCGAACTACGGCAACCGCGTCGGCGAGACGCTGCAGGGCATGGGCAACGTGCGCGGCAGTGGCTACGTGGGCGGCGCGAATGCCTGGGGTAACGCGCTGTCGCAGATTGCGAACGGCTTTCAGACTGACGAAATGATCAAACGCTTCGGGGGTTGATGATGGGCCTTGATCCAAGAATCCCGATGGGCGTGCAGCCTTTCCAGATTGAACCGCAGTCGGTGGCGATGATGCGGGCCATGCAAATGCTCGGTGCGCAGCGTCAGAACCAGCTTGCGCAGATGCAAATGCAGCAGATGCAGCAGGCCGGCGCTGACCGCACCGCGCAGGCAACGGCGCAGCGTAACGCGCTGGCTGCGCTGCCATCGCCCGACATGGCGGCGAGCCAGAACGCACTGCGCGGCGGTGGCGGGCCGACGATGGCGAATGCCGGGCGGCAGCGGCCATCGGACCCACGGGCGCAGGCGCTGTATCAACTGGCGCAGGCTGGGATCATCAAGCCCGAGGACTACATCGCCACGCTTGACCCGAACTACGGGCGCGAAGAAGTCAAGCAATACGTCGAGCGCGCAGGCAGCGACAACACGCCTGAAAAGGTGGGCGTGAACCGCTATGGCGATGTTCAGGGCGGGGCATTCCGTCAGCCGGTGAAGATGGAGATCATGGACAACGGCGGCACGCGCAACGCATACAACCCGTATGCCGTGCAGCCTGGGCAGACGTTCGCAAAGACTATGACGCCGGGCGAAGCGGCGTCTAAAGGCACGGCAGCGGCGCGGCTTGCTGAAGACAAGAGGCAGTTCGGCATCACGCAAGCGGCGAAGGCAACCGCAGCCGCAGCGCCGGCAAAGCCTCTGCCGCCTGCCGCACTGAAGATGCAACAGGAATCACTCGACGCCATCGGCATATCGAGCAGCATCAATGCCGACTTGGGCGCTGTCGAAAAGCAGATCACGGAAGGAAAACTCAAGTTCGGCCCGGTATCAAATCTGGCGAATGCTGGCCTGAACATGGCGGGCATGAGCACGGAGGAGTCGCGCAACTTCGCCAGTTTCAAGAGCACGCTTGAGCGGCTGCGCAATGAGTCTCTGCGGTTGAACACTGGCGTGCAGACTGACGGCGACGCACAGCGCGCATGGAATGAACTGTTCCAGAACATCAACGACACCGGGCTAGTTCAGCAGCGGCTCACCGAGATCAAGGGCATCAACAAGCGCGGCGCCGAACTGCACCGGCTGCGGGTTGACAGCGTGCGCAGCAACTACGGCGCCGAACCGCTGGATTCGTCGGCCTACTCGGCGCAGCCTGCGGCGGTGGGCGCGAAGCCGGGGGCGCCTGCTGCTGGTGGCTGGAAAATCGAACGGGTGAACTGATGGCAAAGTACCGCGTGACTAGCCCGGACGGCGTGACGTTTGAGGTGACGGCGCCCGACGATGCAACACCCGATCAGGTGCAGGCATACGCGCAGCAAAACATGCCGCAGGCGGCGCCGAAAGATGAGCCTTTCGCAGCCAAGCTCGGCCGCCAAGTTCTGAACGCAGGCGCGGGCGCCATCCGTGGCGCGGGCAGCATCGGAGCGACCATCCTTGCGCCGTATGACATGGCACGCGATGCGCTTGACGGCAAAGGGCTATCGCTCGCGTCCAATCGCCAGCGGCGCGACGACATGACCGCAGCACTCGGCAGCATGGGCGCCGACACTGACTCGCTCGCGTTCGGCGCGGGCAAGCTGGGCGGCGAGATTGCCGGCACGCTGGGCGCTGGTGGTGCGCTTGCCAATGCTGGCGCGCGTGTGCTGCCTGCGGGCGCTGCGCCTGTGCTCGATGCCATTAGGACAGGCGGCGCCACGGCCGGTGGCATGACCGGGCTGTCGGCCATCCCTGCGCGGGTTTTTGGCGGCGCAGTGACTGCCGGCGCATCTGGTGCGCTTGTTGACCCCGACCAAGCCAAAGACGCGGCAATGATTGGCGGCGCGCTGCCTGTCGTCACCAAGGCTGCAGGGCTTGCGGGCAAGGTTGCCGGCGCTGGCGTGCGTGCGGCAGGGCGTGCGATTGTGGGCGACGTGTCGCCTGAAGTCGTGGCGCTGGCGAAGCGCGCGGAACAACTCGGCATCAAGATCCCCGCTGACCGCATCACGGACAGCAAGCCGATGAACGCGGTGGCTGCGTCACTGAACTATGCGCCTTTTAGCGGCAGGGCTGGCACCGAAGACGCCATGCTCAAGTCGATGAATCGCGCGCTGTCTCGCACGTTCGGGCAAGACTCGGACAACGTGACGATGGCGCTACGGAAAGCCGGCGATGTCCTGGGGGCGAAGTTCGACGAGGTGCTGCAGGGCAACACGGTGAAGATGACGCCTAAATTCCGTCAAGCACTAGCTGCGGCGGAAGATCAAGCGGCAACTGAACTAGGCCCGGAAGCTGGCGCCATTATCCGCAGCCAGATCGCACAGCTTCAAACAAAGGGCGCGGCCGGGGCTATCGACGGGCAAGCCGCGTACAACATCAAGAAGTCTCTTGACCGCATCGGGCGCGGATCATCGGATGCCGCTTTCTATGCGCGCGACCTCAAACGCGCTTTGATGGATGCGCTGAATGAAAGCCTTGGCCCGCAGCAGGCCACAGCGTTCGGGAAGTTGCGCGGCCAATATGGCAACATGATGGCGCTAGAAAACCTGGCGCAGAACGGCGCTGAGGGTGGCGTATCAGTCGCACGGCTGGCAAACCTGAAGAACATCAACAACCCGGAACTGCAAGAGCTTGCCGACATCTCGGCACAGTTTCTGCGCACTCGTGAAAGCCCGCATGGCGCCCTTCAGCGGCTTGTCATCGGCGGCGTGGGCACGACTGCAGCAGCCGGCGCGGGCGCTCTGCCGCTGCTGGCCGGCGCTGCGGCAGGCGGCAGGGCGGCAAACATGGTGCTGAACAGCGACACGGCGCGAAATGCCGTGATGGGCGTGAAGTCGCCCCCTAACGCTCTGATGCGCGCTCTTGAGAACTCGGATTTGACTCGCATTGGCTATTTGGGCGCCCCGAACGCATTGAGCGGTCGGTGATGCCGCAGAACAAGCCCCAAAGGAAGGCAAGCCCCGCCATCCCGATCAGCTTCCACAGCATGTAGTCGATGTAATCCACGCATCACCCTTTGCAACAAGCCGCCTAGTGCGGCTTTTTTCATGCCCGCACCACTATGACCACCACCTACACCGCAGGTCGATTCCAAGGCTTCGACAGCAACGGCGATCCGCTGTCAGGCGGGCGACTCTACACCTACGCTGCGGGCGGCACGACACCGCAGGCCACCTACACCAGCGCATCGCTTGCCACGCCGAACGCGAACCCGGTGATTCTGGACGCAGCCGGCCGTGCGCAAGTGTGGCTCACGGCTGGCGTCGCGTATCGCATGGTACTCAAGACGGCCGCCGATGTCACCGTCACCGATGACGACAACATCGAGCCGGACACGACAGACGGCGCGCTGGTGACGTATCAGCCGGCCGGCACGGCCACGGTCGAAATGTCGGTGAAGACGGGCATTGATAGCGCCGGCCTGCCGAGCATTTACCGCTGGCTGACCGCTGCCGAGATTGCAGACGCGAAGGCGGGGACGGCGGTGATTGATCTGCGCGCCAAACTGCAGGCATCGCAGGACGCGAACATTGGGCCTATCTTTCTGCCGCCGGGCGTCTATGGCGTAACCGGCGAGGTAGTCATCAAGGATGGCTGCGGATTCGTCGGCACCAGCGCATTCTGGAAGCGCCGCACCTCGTATGTCTACAACCCGGCTTTGCATTCCGTCATCAAGTACACCGGGGCCAGTGGCGCGCTGACTTGCGTTGTCCGTGCGTCTGCGCTGGCCGTGGGCACGGTCGGGACTGACTTCAGCGGGACGGAGACCGACGACCTGATGAGCGTCACGCTCAAAGACTTCCACGTTGACGCGGGCGGTCTTGCCCAGTACGGCGTCTACGTCTACCGCGCAGGCAATCAGGCCACGTTGAACAACCTCACGGCAGAGAAGGCAGTCGGCGCAAACCACGTTCACCTGGGCTGCTACGCGGCAGCGTTCGGCACGTTCGGCGCCTATGAGGCTGTCGGCGAGGGCATCACCTGCGGCTGGGACATCTTCGGGTGGGCTGCTGTCGAGTCAACGAATTTTGCCTATTCGGCCACCTTCCTGACTGCGAACAACGGCACCGGGGCAACCTACGTTGCCGGCACTGGCACCGATCAGGCGAACAGCGGAGGCAGGTTCAGCGCCGGGCGCGGGTCGCTGATCCGCATCATCAGCGAGGGCAACTTTGGCCGCGCTTGCGTGCTGTCTCAGTACAACATCGGCGGCGGGACATCGGGGCTAAGTGTCTATGACCTGGCCTACCTCGAAGCCAACGCGGACGGCCCGTACATCGACTACCGCGACAACATGGACGGGCTCCGCATCACATGCGGGTTCATTCACCCGGGCAACGGTTCGACGCTGCAACCTCAAGACATCTTCATCCAAGGCAAAAACGGCGCCGGGGTAGTCACGGTTGACGCCGGCCCGGCCGACTCTGGCGAGTGGCTGGTCATCGAAGGCGCGCTCGGCGACCTGTCAGGCGTCGGCTTCAACATCAGCTCGAACACGTTCAAATACATCGTGCGCGGGTCAACCCGCAAGCTGACATTCAGCGGCACGCCGCCCGGCATCGACGACTACGTTGCGACAAAAAACCAAGTCGGCGCGTCGGTGTCGTTCACTGCCAGCGCGACGCCAACGGTGTTCAACGCGACGAATGGCGTACTGACGCGGGCGGGCGTAGGGGTCTACCTGTTCACATTCACACGCGACTTCAACGCATCGATCGAAATAACGCCGGTCATCAGCGTGTCCATATCGGCGGCACTCGACACGCGGGCGAGGATCACCAGCTTGTCGGCCACGTCCTGCACGATCACGACATACAACGCGGTCGGGGCAGCGGCAGACACGGGAGACCGTATCGGCGCGATGTTCTCGGGCACGCTGGTGTATGCGCCATGATCGGCGACCTGCTGACCCCGGCGCCGACCTGGCGCGAGATATGGGCCGATGTCTGGGCGCTGCTGACGGGGCGGCCATGACGCAGCCCCGAATCATCCGCGTCACCGATCCCGAAGCATCGGCGCAGGAAGCGCGCGACGAATTGCGCGACGTACACACGCTGATGATGGTTCGCGGCGTGGTCACTGAGGCAGTCGCGGAAGCCGTCAAGCTGCACATGCCGACAAGCGAAGAACGCGCGTATCTCGGGCTTGCGGTGCGCCGTGCAGCACGACGCGAGAGGCTGCAGCAGGCCATCATCGAAAAGAGCTTCACGGGCCTTGTGTGGGCTGCGGTGATCTTTGTCGGCATGGTGTTCTACGAATACATCCAATCTCACGGGTGGAAGCCATGAACTGGCGCGACTACCCCGACTTCACGGAAGCCGAGTTTGCCTGTCGCCACACGGGCAAATGCGCGATGGTCCCCGAGTTCATGGCCCGGCTGCAAAAGCTGCGCAGCGTGTACGGCAAGCCGATGACGATCACCAGCGGATACAGGCACCCGACGCACCCCATCGAAGCCGCGAAGCCGTCACCAGGCGCCCACAGCACGGGCAGGGCGGCGGATGTCGCCGTGCAAGGCGTCGATGCGCTGCGGGTATTGCACCTCGCCCTGCAGTGCGGATTCACCGGTATCGGCGTGCAGCAAAAGGGCAGCGGGCGGTTCATCCACTTGGACGACATCAGCAATGGCTATCTCCCGCGCCCGGCTCTTTGGACGTACTGAAGCGCCGGACAGCGAAATCTGCACGGTGGATTACGACACCGGGCGAATCATCAGCATAGGCGGCCAGCCCTGGCCGAAGAAGGAACGCAAGATGAAGTTCGTGGACAACTGGAAGCAGGCGCCCAAGTGGCTATCGATGCAATTCGCGGCGGCGCTCGGCGTCTGGGTGAGCCTGCCTGAAGGCGCGCAGGCTGTCGTGCTGGGGATGCTTGGCGTGCCGGCTGCAACGGTGCCGGGCGTGCTTGTCGCGGGTGTGCTCTTGGG
>JAULBV010242147.1:0-12257 GCA_032358295.1 Pterothamnion heteromorphum | reverse complement strand
AGTGCCAAAATGATACTTCCACGGTCTCCGACCCGACCTCCACCCCAGCTCACCCTAGCTCTTCCCGGTCCTGCCCGACCTCAAAACCGACCCAGCCACGGTTTTCCCCGCTCTGCTCTCGGCCCGCGTTGGTGTTCCTTTTGTCCACACTGGGAACCACCCAGGCCTCCGATCCAATCTCGCCACCCGCGCGTGGCCTCCTAATCGAGCTCGATCCCGACTTCGTCCCGTCTCACAGCGGCTGTTCATCCATCGCCGCCCCTGCTCCGCCTCCGCCTGCTCCGCCCCCGCCTGCTCCGCCTCGGACACCGCGCCGGCCTCTAAGTCGCAAACGGTCATGAACCCTGACCGCATCCCGACTCCGCGGCGCCGCGGCGCCCGGGGTCCAGCTCTAGCTCGAGCAATCGGGATCCACCCGAAGTCACCCGGTCTCTCCGTCTCCGCGCGCAGTGAGACCGGGTGAGCCGCGGCTGTTCTTCATCACCACCTCTGCTCGGCTTCCGCCTGCTCCGCCCCGGGCACCGCCCCGGCCTCCAAGTCCCACAATTTCGTGGACCTTGCCCGCATCCCGACTCCGGCGCGCGCGGGGTCCATCCCGAGATCGATCGAGCGGGATCAACCCGACGTCACCGACGTCCCCCCGTCTCACCGCGGCTGGCAATCCTCCCGCCCCTGCTCGGCCTCCGCCTGCTTCGCCCCGGGCACCGTCACGGCGTCGAAGTCGCACACCACCGTGGCCCCGACCCACTGTGGACCCAGGGGAGCAACCCCCAGCCGGAACTTGACCCCGACGTCGCAATTATCTCACAGCGGCTGGCCCTCCGCATCGCCCCATGTCACCCTCTGCCCCCATACCCCATGGTTCCAAGTGGTTCTTCGCCGCGTGCTCCACCTCAACACTCGCCTTGGCCTTCCTTGCGAACTCCGCTTCAGAATGGTCCTGGGCCTTCGGCCTGCGTTTCACCTCGTCCATCACGAATGGCGTTCCACCAACATCCCGCATCCGCTTCCATCCGAGAAATACGAGTCCGCCTCGCAACGGCCTCTGCCTGAAGGGTCGCCTCTCGAATAGGCTACTCGTATCATTGTTCCCTTTTACAAGTAAACATGCGTAAAAGATCCATGTAACCACCATTGCTGCTCCACTACTCATCACTATTGTTCGACACTTGACGAGCATTGTGACGTCTACCATTGGCTGGTGTGACGGGAGAAACGTGAGCATCCTGTTCATTTCGCTGCTGTGCAAACACAGAGGTATTCTGAGGTCCTGACCGACGAGAAACATGCAGGCGATGGTCGAGAGAATCAGAATCACTTCCCGTATCCTGCGCCAACCTCCTCTTCCGCTTCAGGCGATACTTCTCGTTCTTCTTTTTCTTTTTTTCCTGAATAGACTTCGAAATTGCATAAAGCCTGTTCCTGAACATGGTACAGGCCTCTGTATCTGCTTCACGAAGGGAGTTGTTGAGAACGTGGGCGTTTGTGAGGGCAACCGACATTCTAAAATATCGGTCGTAGGAAGCTTCGGATAAACGATACTTGTAACCCATGATCCCCCACAGTGTACACTGGCGGCCAAAATAGTTCTCAATGATAACACGGTCTTTGGCATGGTTGCGGTTCGCTGTAGCCTGTGCGTGGGTCAGAGGAAGGCTTGGTTTGCGGCGATGAGGAAGAATTGCCCGCAATTGCTTCTGCATGCCTTGGTATCCTTTGTCAACGAGAATGCCCCAATGTCTAGGGTACTTGTTGTTCAACAGGCCATCGTCCTCGAGATCTACTTCGTCGTCGAACTTCTGAGATGAAATTTTGTGCCAGTCAACATTTTCTTTCATGATATCTATGTCCGCAACTGAGCCGGGATAGTGCTTGGAACATCCCAGCGCTAGACCCACTGGAGCCACGGAGACTTCTGTCTTATAACCATGTAGGTGGTGCTTGCCAGAAAAATACTTGGACTGGTTCTCACTGGTGGTGTACGGCTTGTTGGTGTGCTGGAAGGTAACATCAACAGCATACAAGGCAGTTGGGTTGTTCAGAAACAACGATTGGGTTGCAATGAGTTCACGCATGCAATACTCTGCTGTAACCGTGTTGACGAAGGTCTGAAACATGAACGGCTCCAGGGTTCGGATAACAGACGTGACGCATTTCTCGAAGGTAGACGTCGGTAGTTTGAAGATTGATGCTAGAAGTTCCCAGTTGCCCGCATGCTTGAACCGAGTAAGAGTCAGGAGGAGAGCGTCTTTTCGACTGATGTTGAATTTCTGGCCCCTGCCGACATTCCAGGTTTTCATCATGTGCTCTTCAACGGTGCAGAAGAGCTTGTCGAATTCGGCAGCCGCGAAATTCGTCAATTGATGAATTGAAGAGCCACGGTTGAGAGTGTAGAAACTCTTGAAGAGCGGGTGCTGGTCTTCGTCGTCTTCTGATGCGCTTGGGACTGGTGAGTACCTTTGCAGGGCGTCGAGCTGCAAAGGCTCGTCGCAATTTCGGCGAGGGTATCGAGTCCGGATTGGACATTCGCCGGATCCATGGCTGGTGAGGGGGCAGGAAGCACTAGAAAGGGGATGATGTCACCAGCTCGCGGCAGAAGCTGCTGCGGTTTCCAAGAGAAGTGCACTACATCGCACGATACGAAAAGCTCTAACCCTCGCGAGCGATGATCCGATACCGCCCCTCGAGTGGCGCTTTGCTCCATTCGCTTTGACACACTCGCTGCCCCCTCGTCCGATACCCTGCAGGTCATTGAGGACCATTCCAAACGTACGGCGTCACGATGTCGCCGTACACTCGCATCAGTACATCTGGAGTTCCGCCAAAGACTGAGTTTTGCGATATGGTCGAGTATCGCAGAAGCAATTCTCGCGCGTACGCCTTCCCTATCTGTAGACGCAACATTCCCCGCCCCTACTTGAATATCTACATATAGGATCGACGTACACCGCTAGGACCATTTGATAAACGTTCATCTGCACATTATCCGTGCGCCGTATTTCCCAGGAGGCGCAGCGGAATCAGCATCAGTCTCCACGGTAAGCGTACTGCATCGCAAAGTTGGATCCGCCACATTGCGCGAACTGCAACGTTGGGTGTGACACCACATCCTACATTAGTTGAAGAGACTACGTTTACTGTTGGGTACCGCTACTTTGAACTTGAATTAAATCTTCCCCCGCTACATTAACCTGAATAAAATCGCCATCATCGCACAGTGCGCCAGGCCCCAGCTAGCAAGTGACGAGCCAATACCTCCCCTTGAGCGGCACTTCGTCCCATCGGCACATGATGCCCGGGCTGCCCCTCTATCTGACACGCTAATGTCATGAAGAACCACGCGGAACGAACCGACTCACGCTGTCGCCGTTCATTCGCGTCAACACAGCTTGAGTTCCGCCAGGGGCTAAGCTTCATCATCTGGTCCAGTTCTGCAGAAACTATTCTCGCGAATACGCCGACCCTGACTGTAGACACTACCACTAGACCATAGAGGACTGTCTTGTTGCGGGTGTGTAATCCGGATTTGTACAAGTGTGAACAACCTCCCCGAAGACATAAATCGCCGTCACTTTCTTTTTCTACGTGGAATTGTACGGGGGCCCTTGACCATGGCTGAACAGAGTCCTGGTCGCGATAAATCACCTATGAAGGAATCCACTTTGATCTTGAATAAAATCTATACTCTGTACCAACTGCGGCTCAGAGCGGGGGCGAGCAAGGCGCAGACCTTCGAACCTGGCAGTCATGTGGAGTGAATCCCGCGTGTTATCTGCGCACAGGCTTTCATGGCGTCTTGCTTCACTGTGCTAGTGTGTTCTGGACGAGCGTTCCCTTCCTACAAGTGTTGGCGCGCTACACGCGTGAGAAGTGGGTTTCCGTGCCCTTTTCCGCTTGGCGGGACAACAGTGATGGTTGGCTACAGTACGAAGTGTTAGAAACTTGGCGGGTGTTCGGTTCGAGGTGATACATCTCATAGTGGGTGTGATCTAGCTTATCATGAGCGTTACATAGAGGGCTTCGGAATGCAGTACGATATCCTCGCAATTGGACAGCGAAAGCTCCTGCAACCCAATATCCGTCTGTAGCGCATTTGCGCTCTCGGCTAATGCAGTTCTGATGCACACACACATGAGTGCATTGAGCGTCTTTGATTCATTAGGAATGATATGTAGTACTGCAACTTACTTCCTGTGAGGACTTCTCTGAGGTGCTTCAAAAATGTCATTTGTCCCGCCATCTACCGTGACCCGACCGAAACCAGCGACCGAAGCCCGACATCGACAAAAGGTTGGGCTTAGTTCCCGCTGGGACTTGAACCCAGGCTTCGAGATTCAGAGTCTCGCGTGCTAACCAACTACACAACGGGAACCGCTTCTGCCGCAAATATATTACTATCGCTCAATAGACTCAATATGTTTTTTATCAATGTCCACATATGCTGTGTGTATGTATATTAGCCAATATAACACAGTCGCCGTTTTATTCATTCAAGTTTGACATGTATGATATTGACATGTATGTCAAACTTGAATGAATAAAACGGCGACTGTGTTATATCGGCTAATAACATCATGCATGTATGACCGTTTTGGCTGTCAAGATCTGTCTTCTCGTAAGTTAACCACGGCGAAAGCACAACAAAAACACTTCTCATTCCGGTACAAGCCGACTGTGGGCACACAGAGGACGACAAAGCGTTTCTCGCAAGCGATTTCTAAAGGGTGGCGGTACATGAAAGGCTATCATCGCGAGCTATCATCACGTCAGTCAGACTGATAATCGACAAACAGGAGGTTCTCCATCCTCCATGGTGAACGAAGAACAATGGTGGTTTATAGTGAGGTTTATTTCGTGCTGTTACATATATGCGCCTTATCCCGGATGTGCCGTGATGCATTGCAGGGTAGCATGTGTGGTGCCACGCACACCGACGGCAAGTTGATGCCAGCATGAAGGCAAGGGCAACTCTCGATGAGGCTCCATGTGTGCTGCTGACGCTGCCAAAGCCGTGAGCCCAGTGTAATCCTCCCGTACCTTTTCCGTGACAGTGTTCTACGTTGGACGGTTATCAGTACCGTGTACGTGTACCGTTTTTGAAGTAGGAATGCAGCGTACCAATGCATTTTACGAAAGCAGAGTAAATACGAATGCAAAGCAGCGCATAGGTCTCCGTCCTTAACTTGATCTAGGGATTGTTTTGTATTGAATTGATATCTCGCTCAGACCTATTGAGGGTTTGCATCTACTGTATCTCCTTTGAACCTATCAGGTTGGCATGCACCCTGAAGTTCTAGCTGCTCTCACTCATAGATGGTAATGGGTCTTGAAAGACACGTCCGCCACCTCGTGCATTGGGCGTGGAGCGCCCTTACGAGCTGAGAGGGTAGCTCTGTAGATCCTACTAAAAGGGGACACACCTCTCGCACAAGAATGACGAGACGTAGTTCGGAGTCCTCTCTCATCTGTTCTTTCCGCTCACTGTAGGATCACCACAGTCCTCTCTCAGTACGTTCCCTATTCCCTTATCATTATCATCTCTTCTGCATTGGCCGCAGCCCAATTCTGCCCCACTGCACACTAGGAACAGACGCACTCGAGGAATCTCACGCCATTGTAGAGCTGTACTGTACTTGCGCCCATGCGAGCCGTGTAGAAGAGTACTTCCAACATACTGTACATGCGGCGGGTATGACAGTATCGATCAGTGCTACCATCCTGTGCAGAAGCGCATATGCGTCACAGTAGGGGAGGTTGACTATGTACCACATTCACTGACAGAATCAGGGCCCAGCTGAAAGCATGGTTTCCCAATCGCTCGGCGCGAAGCGGCACGGAAGATATACCATTTAGTGCGCGGTACAAGCACTGATTTTGTATGCAACGCTGTGTGGAAAGACCGGTAGGGTGCAGTAACTATATTTTACGGTAGTGTGAAAGGACTTGTGTCCCATCCATCCACCTTCCCCGATACATACTGACCTCTCAACAAAAATGCACTCTTCCTCCACCCTATCACCCTTCTTTTACCTTCTTCTATCTATCTCTCGCCCTAAATATCCTTCTTTTAAATAAAAATATTCCTCCACGGGGAATCGAACCCCGGCCTCCTGAGTGAGAGTCAGAAATCCTAACCACTAGACCATAGAGGATTGCCTTACTGAGAACATGTACTTACGGTTTATTTAATGGCGAAGCACCACAGAAAGTGCCGTCACGAAAATGGAGCTGCCTTGCCCTTTGGTCAGGTATTGCTGAAGCAATCTTAGCGCGCACTCCGACGGGTGGCGATTTCAAGAGAGCACTTGCCCATCCTTCGGCATCGACAAGAGTGCACTCCGCGAGCTGGTCTATAATGCTACGACGACATCTGGACCTGCCCGTGTACACCGACTCCATTTCCCCCCTGCGCTGTGCCCATTGCCATCAGCAAATGGACTCCATGGGTGATCATTCCACAATATGCAAGCATGGCTTCGGAGTCGTGCATCGGCACAACTCTATCCGCAATTACTTTGCCCGCTCCGTGTTCCGTCCTGCGGGCCTTTCCTGTGATATCGAAGTCGCTGCCCTCATCCCTGGTTCATTCTGCCGTCCCGCCGATGTGTTACTTCAACCCCCGCTTTCCGCACCGGGTAGCGTACGCGAAAGACCAACAGCGTACGACATTACGATCTCAAGTCCGTACTGTCGACATGCCCTCAACCGTGCCGCTGAAGCCACAGCTGGCGCTGCTGAAGCAGCAGCGCGTAACAAAAAGAACGCCCTACAGCGATCAATCCGTGAAGCCCTCTAACTCTCTACTGATGAACAGCTACCTGAACTTGATTGGCGCTTCGTTCCGCTGGCCTTTGACACACTTGGTACCGCATCTGCGGAAACGCTCGCTGTGGTCGAGAAGCACGCGGCACGCATTTCAGCTCGCTCTGCGCGCTCTCCCGGCACCGTCAAGATATCTCTTCAACAGCACATCAGCTGTATACTCTGGTCAAGCATTGCAGAGGCCGTTCTGGCGCGAACTCCAACGGTAGATGTTGCACCACATCCTACATTAGTTTAAGAGACTACGTTTACTGTTGGGTACCGCTACTTTCAACTTGAATTAAATCATCGATCACGCACAGCGACTCGCTGTGTCGGCAAAGTTGGGCCTCTTCCTGGGAACATGAAGCGCTGTTCCCAGTGTTCCTGATTGGATTTAGCCAAAAATCCAAAAAATCCTGTCAGGGACACTGGAAACGCAGCTTTTGCTTCCTCTGAAAGATTTTATTGTTCCTCAGGGACAGCCCCAACTTTCCCGACGGAAGTCTACCGCTGTCCACTTATATATCGCTCGTACCGCCGACTCGCCCCCGACTTCTCTGTCGGTTGCGTAGGCAACAGGAACCCTGCGAGAACGTCTGCGGCCGCGGCCTTCCCCCACATATCTTTATATACCACGGCGCCCTGATTCGTACCGCCACACGTACACCGCTCTGTACCCGTACTGAAGCGCACGAAACCCCCGTGCGCTCCCGCGCCGCACCTCCACCGACAATCGTCCGCACGCACCATGCATCTTCGTCGCGCGGCCCTCGTGGCTGTGCTCATGCTGCTCGCCTCCTCGCCGGCTTACGCCATGCCCGAAGCACACACGCCGGACTCCGCTCACTCGCCGTCGCACCACTCGTTGCCGTTGACGGCGCGTCAGACGCGCTCGCGTCGCACCCGCAGTCGTCGCACCCGTCGCAGTCGTCGCAATCGTCGTACCCGACGACCGCGACGTGACCGCAACCGCCGCGCAGCGCCGTGCCGCGCCACATGCCGTCGCCGTACCACCTGTCCTTCCTACTGTGTCGCCCGCCCGTGTTTCTACCGCGTGCGCTATCGCACCCGTCGCTCGCGTCGCAACCGCGTGCGCTACCGCTACCGCACCTTGCCGGGCTACTCGTGCACGACCGCTGCCGCCGCGCCATTCGTACCCAACCCCGCACAGCCCGCTCCTCCCTGCCCGGTCACGTGCGCCTTGTACTCAATCGTCCTTCCGTCATGCCCAAGCCCGTACTGTCGCGTCGTCACGTGCCCGACCAACAGCGCGTACTACTCCTGTGTGTCGAACGGTGTCCAGAACCCCGTCACGGCCCCCGCGTCTGGTCCCAACCCCCCGCCCGTCCGCGAGCCGACGGTTTGCACCGGCATTTGTGTCAAGGTGTCCGACGCTTCCTTCATCACGGACAGGTGCCAAGCCTCCAACTGCGTGGGCGCGCCGTGCATCGGCCAGACAGGCTTTCGCTGTGCCGCAGCGGGATCGTTCACTCCCGGGACAGTGGCTCCGGTCACACGTTCCACCACGATGCGAGACCCCGGTCAGGATCTCCCGACTGGAATTACGGCGGCGCCTGTGACCACGACCACGACCACCACGGCAACGGACCCTGGAACGACGACGACGGTGATAGCGATTGACCCGGACACTAGGACAACTACCATTGTCACGACCGTCGCTGCAACGACAGCTTCGATGACCACCACGATGGCGCCTGTAACGACTACAACCACAGCCGTCACGAAGGCGCCTATAACGACCACAACCACGGCCGTCGCGACGGCGCCTGCAATGACTACAACCACGGCCGTCACGATGGCCTCGGTAACGACTACAACAACGGCCGTCACGACGGCGCCTGAAACGACGACAACTACCGGTACCACGCTGGCCGACCCTGGCCAGGGCATTGGAACTGGAATCACGGCGGCCCCTGACACGACGACAACATCGACTACGTCCACTACGACGATGGCCCCAACTACTACGACGAGTACGGCGACAACGACCACGACTACGACCACGACCACGACCACGACCACGACCACGACCACGACCACGACCACGACCACGACCACGACTACCACGGAGCCGCCGTGTCTCGGCAGCGACCTCACCTTTAAGGGCTTCAACCCGACGTGCTGTAATATCGACATCTCTTCCATTCAGATAGCCGTGACGGCGAACGCGAATATCGCTGCGATACAGCAATGTTACGCAGACGACGCCACGGCCTCGGCAGCGTGCGACGCCGGCACGTTGACCGTTGCTAGTGCGGAAGAGTTGGCGAGGACATGCTGCACTGCGAGCCGAGCATCGTTTTCCAATCTCGACTCGTCTTGTGGTGTGAACGCCCGTACGGCATCCCGAGGAGATGGACCGAGCGGTGGATGCGAACTGCGGTTCTTCGGGAACCGCGGTGGGTTCTCAACGCAGTGCTTCTGCCTCAACTCGTTCGGCACGAGGGCCACTGAATCGCTAGAGAAGAGCTTCGTGACGTACCACGGCGTGTCGGAGTCGTGCGTGGTCGACTGTATCATTGCTGAATTCGACGCACAAGATCCGAAGTTGTGCGATAAGAGCGTGAACGAAGTCGAAGAAGGCCTGGTTCCGGCGTTCCCCAAGTGTTGCACACAGTGCTTTGGGCAGATAGAAGCCGGGTCCGATCCGCCGGCATGTGGGAAGCCCATCACTTGAGAAAGGCATATGTTGGTACAGTATCTAGGGCGTTAAGCACAGGTTGGTGAGTTGAGAAGCATGTGCTGTTGCACTGTACTGATAAACGCATTGCCGTGAGGCGTCTGTGTGGGCACTAGAGGTATATATTGTTGGGTCGAAAAGCAGAAGTGGACGAAAGCAAGGGTAGTATACACGGTGGTATCGGACTTCTGCGTACGGCCAGGTCAGGAGGTGCGAACAAGTTGTCGGAAGAGGGATTTTGGAGGTGCAGGAAGCTATTGACATGGCGAGCCAATGGGCATGCCGCGTTGTGCGTACGTAGGCTTTCGTACGCAGATATTGAAGCAATATCAATATCAATGAAGATATAGCGGTATTATCGTAGTATTAACGGCTTTCCTGCAATCGGCATAGCGTATAGCGTACAGTACTTGTCGTACTTATACTGGCCTCGGTTTCCCGAGCAGTACAGTACAGGGCGCTCCCTTCAAAATGCGGTAGAATAAGGGTTATGAGAAAAGCTGTAATTTAGACATAATTTCAACGATTCGATAAAATCATGGATAAATGTCCGAGGAAAGGGCATTTATGCATGAGTACCGAGGCGGTTCTATTGCTGTAAACATCCCACTTGTTCAATTCCCATTTGGGTAAGGGCACACTACAAGGCTGGAATCTCGAATTCGAGAATCCTGAATCGGCGAATCCGATGTGCAATATAAGGTAGTACTATCCAGCAGAAGGCGTGCGTTCGCCGAAGTGGGAGGGCCTCCCAAATCGCTGTTTGCACTACCTGCAGCCCATAATATATTTTCGCTGAAAAAATGCGCGCGCGCGGCAGCTGTATTTATTTTCGATTTAATTTTGTGACAAATCAGTGACGCATGCTCACGCCCACGTGACACCGGGGGCTTACAGTTGGGCGAATATCTGGGCCGGGCGGTGCGGACAGCGGGGCCCCCAGGCAGGTGAGAGGGTCAGGCGTTCTGCACTGGGGGTCCAGTATGACACGTGCACACCCGTACCGGGCATGTTGATTGCCAGTTTCGGGTGTTTCGTCGATCACCGTCTTTTGATCTCTGCTTGGTGGCCGGGCTGGCAGTTGCCGTCGCGGATACTGATCGCCATAGAAAGGTGTAATTCCGATGTAAGCAGAACATGTGAGGCCTGCGATTGGCCGCTGATTCTACGGTGGCCGGGTTGGTGGCCAATGAATAGGACACACATGTCCCATTGAGGTGTTAGATAGCCAATTGTAGACGTGATTGTGAGCAGGGTTTGAGCGGCTACACTTTAGCACGGTTAGAGTTGCCTGGCCGATGAACTGGCGAATTATTGCACGATAGTGTAATGAAGAAGAGGGTATTGTGATTGGACTGGAGGGAGATTCCGGTTATCGGAATGAGCCACTTGGATAATTTATGGGAGACGCATCGGGCAATCGCAGAATCTGATCGTGAGATCGCCGATCTCGGATCTCGATTCCCCTGGATCTCGATCGCATCTTGGTGTAATGCTGATGCCGATAATCCTGGGAACTACCGATAGTCTTGCTAGTAAAGAAAGTTGCTATCAGGAGGACATAGCCTTGAACACGTGTGCAATACATTACTCTGTAAATCACGGTAACATTTTTTTGTTATAAAATTGCGATCCCGGGTTCAACGCCGGGTGATGATGTACCGGTCCGTGGCCTTACAGAAGAACCAACCAATCGCTAAACCCAATTTTCTATTACAGAGTATCGATTGGATGGCGCAACCAATCAGTGATTTCGGAGCCCAGGTTCATCCTATCCGTTGATGCCATCACAGGATGCTGTCAGGAGCATGGGGGGCTGGATCGGGTTGTGCTCGTGCTCAATGTACGCATGCACAATTTTGAGAGGCCTATATTTTTGAACCAGTGAGAGGTGGGGAGCGCATTGTAAGACACGTGGAACAACCTGGTATCAATCACCAACCGGTTCGTTGCGACCCAATAGGAAAAGCCGGAGGTATCTCTAGGCAGCCAATTGCATCGGCGCATTACGTGCGGGCGCGTGCGGAGATTTCATTTTCATGTTAACTTTAATCGCACCCTGGGGGTTGTCGCTCGCAGGGATATCGCTCGCAGCTAGCATTCCACACAGGGTCCCAGCGCATAGGCGCATCAAGGGGTGAGTCACATCCAGCGGCGGTACCCGGTAACTTTCCTCTGCGTTGGGCTCCATAGCGCGCGCGTATTTCCATGCATGCATGGTATGCTGTTTTTTCTGCGTGGGTCTTCTGCGCTCGCCAAAAAACATCAAGGCCAACCAGGTTGTGTATCGCCAGTTTGAACCCTTTCTGTAAGGATGAAACACAAACCAACAGGTACTGCTGTGGTAATTCGCGCGCATTCTTTTATTACAAGAACGCAGCAAGGGCCGAGGGCGAAGACGACGGTCCCGGCGTTACGTGCATGAGCATGCACGCGGAGTACCGATCGAACTTAGGCCTTCGAACGAGCTCGAGACCATTTCTAGGAAGGAAGCCACTGGATTCATCAGCGATGGGACCGTGACGCGGGTTCTATTACGGCGTATTTCTTTGGGCTTCGGGGTATCTAGCGTTCTCGCGGTTCTCGAGCGCGTTCATGTGTTTACCAAATTGTTTCAGCTACTGAATGGATGCAGGAATAGCGCCCTTTGGGAAGTGAATGGTCCTGATTGCTACAGAAGCGGAATGAGCATGGAAAAGTCGACATCGTCCTTTTCGAACTCGGCCTTTCTATCATCACTATCACCTCCGTC
>JAULBV010242036.1:0-12281 GCA_032358295.1 Pterothamnion heteromorphum | reverse complement strand
TATAAAACAAGCCGCATGAACCGCCTCATGGGCTATAACGCTTATTGCTGCCGACCTGCTATGAATTACTACGTTATGCTTTGAACCGTCAAAGTTGTGCAGTGTTGTGCCCATATATCTGTCATTCATGAACGGCCTGCATGACTTCGGAGCCATTAAAACCATATCTGAATACTCGCCAATCAATACCGTTATTTCTGCAAAGTACATAGGTATTTTTATTTTAATCTTCAATATTTTCACCCAATTTAAAATATTCTAAAATTGCAGCTATTTGAGCCTGCACCCATTCATCGTGACACAATTCGGTTTTCATTCTCTAGCTCGTTTAGTTTATCGATTAGCTCGGATTCGCTGCCAAGGGTGTAAGAATCGCCCTCGCCGAACATATTAAGCGCAGCCAAGTGATACCCGCCTGCATCCGCCGTCATCCAATACGTTAGCTTATCGCCCACCCCCACGGGTTCGCGGGTTTCTTCATGTACGTAAAAATGCAGCCCCGTACCCTGCGACAATCTAAATATCAAATCTTTCATTTTGCACCTATATGGTTCAATGCACTTTATGTGTGCGGTTTTTGTGGAAATGCGGCTAAGCCAGCAAAACTCCAAACAAGGTGAAAAACTCTATATAAATCAATAAGGATTGTCGTCTAAATGTCGTAGTTTTGCGGCCTGACCCTTTGATTACGCTGTTACATTCACTCACCTGAAAATTGTGAACCGCCACCAAATTTTATTGCAATAGAATCGCCGAAATCTTCTACTGCCTCAATATTGTCCCAGCCGCCACTCTGGTCAACACATACAACAACGTCATAGTCTTCGTATTTTTCAAGCGCCTTAATTAAGTCTTTCTTTGTCATCAGTGTTTGCTCCTAAATTAAATCGTTATGCAAATGTAACAAGTCGTTGGTACATCGTTCGCTTTGCTCACTGGATGCGCTTCGCGCACCGCACAACTTGGCGTTATATCTTACTACCTAAAGCTAATTTAATTAGCTCATCTCTAAACGCAACAGGTGTAGCATTTGCTTCTTTCTTTCCAAGTGTCGGCTTATTTCTAGCCTTACCGCGCTGGTCTTGGAAACCTATTTGAAATTCACCTTTCGGTCTATCCCAAATTAATTCGTGCGGTTTAGTTACGCTGTAGCAATATAGCCATGTGGCCTTATTAGCTCGATGCCCATACGCGCTTTGCCAAACTTCACAAACCCATTCATGCAGCCCTGCCATTTGCCACCCAAAGCCTTTCGGCTTTGCAATCCCGTGCGCTGCAAACGCCCTACTATTTTTAGGGTGCTCAAGTACGCCGCCACATCTAATAGCGCTACGCAAGGCACTAGCAAAACAACCGCCATCGTTACCAGGCTTATTGTGCTCACCTCCCCATCGTGCATAATTAACTGCGGCCATATTCCCCCACAACTGGCAAGGCGGGTGCGCAATAACCGGCAAATCTAAATCGTAAAGCCTTGCATCTCTTGACTCTGGCCACGGGTCAACATTTTCTAAATTGGAGTAGCAACCGTCTGGCTGTACAAATAACGCTGCAATTTTCAAAACCTAAACCACCGTAAGTTATAACAAAGTCATCAAACGGATGCGGCATAAGTCGCCGCACGTATCACTAGCTACTGCGCACCGTTTATAACGGCGTTACATGCTGCCTGTGAGAGCGCAGCAGTTAATTCTATTCTTCAAAATCTAGCGCAATAGTTGCCAGTCTTGGGGCTCCATATCCAGCCAAAACAAAAGCGCGCAATGGCATAAATACACCGTCAAATAATATCGGGTTGCAGTGAGATGAATTTAAAGTACAATAATAAATACCGCCAATATTGTAGGTTATTGCCATAAACCAATTGCATTTTGGCGTTATTCTATTGCCTTTGTAATCTATTGTTTCGGTTGGAATAATCCATGCCTCTAAATTATCTATATTTTCTGGCGGGTTATTTATGTAAGTGTAAAAATCTTCGGTGTACATCATATGAAAATTTGTTTCACCAAAATCAGGAAACTCACCAGTAAATTTTTCTTGCGTTAATTCCAACATATAAAAACCTCTTACTTGGTTAAATTAAACCTGCTACAACATGTAACAAGGTTATTAAAAAGGACGCGGTTTAGGTCGTCCAAATATTGTAAAATTACAGCGCGCCTTTTATAACGGCGTTAGGTTTGTGCTTCAGCAGGTTTCAACTTCGCCTCACCCCAGTTAAACTTTTTTGAATAACACAGTGAGTTTGTGCTGCATCGCTTTTGCGCAATTTGTATTGCCTCGGTTTTGCTGCTTGCTTCAACTTCGGTGTCTACCCACGCCTTCACTTTAAGTCTTACGTTATATTTAGGCATGTATTTCTTCCTCAAAAAAGTCACGTAATTTTTCTGGCTCAATTTCAAAATCTAGCCATTCGCTTCTTGTATCATTTTGCCCCAATGTAATCTGGCTTCTTCCGTCAAGCACGTCACACGGGAAAATAAAAACCCTGTACCCATCTTTCAAGTTGCCGCTTGTATGTGTAGCAAAAAACGCAACAAAAAAATCAGGCTTTAATATCTTGGCGCGGGCGGTTTTAAATCCCCATCCACCTGTAGAATTTCTTACTGAACTGTACTTAACATCTACAGTAGTTCCAAAAATATCAAAATCAAAAGACGGGCAATTATCTTGTAAGTTTGCATTTGCGCTCATGGCTTGCGGTACAAGTCTTTTAAATTCTTTTTCAGCTTCTGCGCCTAATTGCTGGCCGCGTGTACCATAGTTGCATTTGTCGTTGCTGGTTAGCAGCCCAGCTTTTTTAAGCCAAATAAACGCAATATAAGGCGGTGCGCCAGTTTCACTACACGCGCCTTTTAAATTGCCCGTTTTCTGGTAAGCTGCAATTACTGTTTTTTTGTCGTAAGCCATAACATTACCTAAGAATCAAAACCTAACAAGGCGGTCAAACATCGTTCCGCTTCGCTCCACTGGACACACGTTCCGTGTGCCGTTTAACTCGGCGTTAAATGTACTCAAATTCTAAATCTGAGCCACACTCATAAAGCACTTCGTTATCTTGATATACAGTGCAATCAAACTCCGCAAGCTTAATGCCGTTCACTATTTGCCATCTCCAATATCCGCCACACAAAACACGGCGGCACTTTCTGACAACTTGAACATCATTATCAAAATAAACACCGCCGCCAGCACCAATTCCGTTGCGTAATGACCAGAATTTTATCTTAACTGCTGCGTAAAGCTTCGGTAATTTTCTCACTTCGTTATCTCCATTTAACAAGTCGCTGAAATGCGACGGAATTTACATCTTAGTTTTAAAGCTGGCTCAGTCAGCCGCGCTTTAGCTCAACGTTATCTATTATTCAGCACTCTATCATGCTGAACCACCGCCAAAGCTCGCCAGTAGATAGCGTTTTGTCTATTTGTCTTGCTGTTTATTCCTATCTCGTAAAAGTGATATGCAAGAGCGCTTATAGCTTTTGCTGCTTTTACTTTGGTTTCTATGTAGCTCACTTCCCGATCCCCATATCTACAGTTAAGTTTCTAACTGCTAATTCAATTACTTGCATTTTTGTTAGCGGTGCCATTTTATTAGCCTTTCTTGCCTTGTTTATGCGCGCTTCGATGTTATCAATCATTGCTTTTGTTACTTCGTGAACTCTTACTGCTGTTGTAGACATATAGCCTCCTGTGGTTTGTTTTATTAATACTACACCATAATTTTAATTAATCAATGGTTAATTTGTAGTTGACAGCAAAAAATATCATGATATATTGAATTCACACAAACAAACAGGGGAAGCAAAATGCAATCACTAGAACTAACCGCAAAGGAATCATTTAACGAGTCAATCGAACGCGAAAATCACTTGGCAGAAAACGCTCCACAATCAATTGACGAAATACGCTACGAAAATATAGTTTATCAAAACACAGTAGCGGCTTTACTGGCTGGAGCTGAATTGACTGGCCGCAATGGGAAAACTAAACACATGCTTTATACGCCAAGCACGCAAGGCATGACGCAATCTGAACTTGAAACTGAGGCGCGTGAAATGGCCTCTTATGTAGTGGGCTGAGATATGGACGAACAAAAGATTAAAAACATGATATTTGTGCAGTTTATCGGTGGTGGTGGATTATCAGCACCAATCCACTTAGACAATTCTGAGCAGGCCATATGGAATCGTATAGTCGCTCAGATAGAAATGGGTGAGATGGACAGCGTCGATATTCAATAATTAAGGGGTAAGTATATGAGTGACAATAATTTAGCATTTTGGCAGTCGGTATCTAAAACAGATACCAGCGCAACAAAAACAAGTAATCAAGGTGGCCGCGAACAAACCAGCATTAATGGCTATTGGATGATACAACAAGCAACTGAAAAGTTTGGCATGGTTGGCATTGGCTGGGGCTGGGAAGTTACTGATGAGCGCTGGGACAATGGCGCAATGATACCGATAAAGCAGGATGATGGATCGACGCGCTTAGAGCAATCAAAAACGCACACGATTAAAATATTACTTTGGTTTTTGCAAGACGGTAAAAGAGGCGAAATTACTCAGTACGGCCACACTCAAGCAATTTACAAAAGCAAACACGGAATAAGTGATGACGGTGAAGCGCCTAAAAAGTCACTTATGGACGCGATTAAAAAGGCTTTATCAATGCTTGGATTTTGCTCTGATATTTTCACTGGTATGTTTGAAGATCGTGAATATGTGCAAGCGCTAGAAGTTGAGCAGAAAATAGAGCGCGCAAATGATCGTGACGCTGAAATTGCAGCGCGTAGACTTGAAACAACTGAATACGTTACACGCAATAAGGAAGCCATAGAATCCGCTAAGACTGCGAGCGAGGCCAAGGGGCTAACAAAGGTTGCTGTTCTTCACCTAAGCCGCCAGAAGTCAATACAATCAATTACAGACATATGCGAGCGCGGTATAGCTGCAATCAGCAAAGCGTCAGAATTAAAACTAGAGGAGTTATCCAAATGACAGCACTTCACACGCTAACAGGCCAATACCTAGAATTGGCTAAGAATGAAGACTTAGACCCGCAAACAATTGCAGATACACTTGAATCTATTAGCGGCTCTATACACGATAAAGCAGTTTCTTTAGGAGACTGGGCGCTTGATATAGACTTGAATATTGAGAAAATTGACGCGGCAATCGCTAGGCTAGAATCCAAGAAAAAACAAATTAAAGCGCGCCGCGAGTCGCTTGATAATTATTTGCTTACAAATATGCTTGCAACTGGGATCAATAAAATACAGTGCGATCTATTTACAATCACGCTATTAGCAGGACGCGACTCAGTTGCAATCGGTGACGAAAAGCTAATACCAGATGAATTTTTAAATGTTAAAACAACAATTTCGCCGGATAAAACCGCCATAGCTAAGGCTATAAAAGAAGGGCGAGAAGTTGCAGGAGCAAGCCTACAAAAAGGCTCTCCATCAATAAAAATAAAGTAGGTGGTATATGACCGATTTATTGCCTGAAATCATCCATAACGTAAGCCAGACGCAATTCAGTATTGCTCGATATTACGGCGCGATAAAAGTTAATGGGCAAATGTACATCTATAATGAAAAAGATGACACGTTAATAAAATCAATTAATAAAAAAGACAAGGTGAAAAAATGAGTTTTATACACGAACGAGCAAACGTAATAACACATGATACAATTTTAGGCCGCAGCATGTTGAGAGTTAATACAAATAAGCATGACGAATTAGCCGAACAAATGGCAGAATTTGAGCGTAATAATACTGTTACTGTTGTGCCTATGGGCGCGACTTCTGACTCAAATCCATTGCGCCCAAGAGCTGATTCTATCGCCAAAGGCGCTGCAAACAGTGCGCAAACTAAAAAGCTAAGCGCTAAGCTGAAAACCGATATTAGTGATGTTGATAATTCAGTTAAACGAAATAGGGCTAGAGCAAAGAGCGGCTATCAGAATCTAATCATTAGAGCTAAAGGCAGATATTCTGTGATTATTGAAAATGTACTTATTGGAGTTTTCCCACTACAAGAAGCGCTTGAAGCGAGAGACAAGCATCGGGCTAAAATGAACTTACCAAAGGCAGAATATTAAATGAAAACAGCAATGATAATTTTAATCGCAACAATCGTAGATATTTTACTCTGGATGGGGGTGATTTATATCTCAATTAATAGTCATTTTGATTTTGAAATCAAGGTGTTTTCAGCGGGTTTTGGCTGTGCAATGGTATGTGTTTTGGTTGGAATTGTTACAGAAAAAACGATAGTAAAAAACAAACCACGACATGCAACGAGGATATTGTAATGCTTACTAGAAATCAGTTTTTTATTTACGCTGCACTTGTAGTAATTGGATCATCCTTGATCTATTTTGTTTTAGCTTAGTCCTGATGCCGTAAGTCCAGCGCGGGTTAATCCTGCGCTTGTTAGCCCTAACAATGTAATTCCTCCTGATGAGGATGCTGCGATAAACTGCACAGCCCCTATAGCTGTACCGTCATGGGCAGACGTAGATAAAACAGCATTAGAAGGCGTTACAGCATTCTTTGCGTAATTCCAAATATCCAATCTATTAAATGCCGATACGCTAGATGCTGATTGCTTTCTTGTTGTCTCATTAAACCCGTTTAATTTTAGCAGCTCTGTAAATATTTGACCCGTACTTGTTAATCCTTTTGATGTGGCAAAATCTAAAATTACTGATCTATCAGATCTACTTGGATAATTAGTAAATAAGGGGGCAATATATTTATCATGCATTCCAAAACCATCATCGCCATATGTTTTTCCAGTAGTGGTGACGTTTCTAAATAAATTTGTTGGCGGTGAAGTTACTAAATTGTAGTAATTGTTATAATCCATTACATCTATTTGGTCTGTAGGAATAGTACCGCCTAGTCCAGTAACGCTTACAAGAAGCATTGCCGCAACTTGACCATCTGAAGATAAATTATCAAGAACAACATTTAAGTTTGATTTAATAGATACTGTGCCGGAGCTGTAATAGCCATTTGTTTCTGTTCTAAAAAGTGTACCGTAAGGGTTTGCAAATGTTGCAGTAGCTTTTTTATTAATAACAGTATTATGCTCAATTGTTACATTAGCTGTCGATGGCGACAGTCCCGCCCCAACTGCGCCAAGGTTGTTTACAAATACGCCACCCTTTTCATCAATTAAGATGTTGTTTTTTACATTTACAGTTCCAGTTAATGGAACCATAAACCAATCTGATCCGTCTGTTATAGATCCTGATTGAACTATACCCTCAATAAAACAGCTATCTAAGGTTGATACTATTCTTGTATCAAATAAATGGAAATTTCCTGTTCCTATATTGTCAGTTCCATCCATAATAAACATGGAATTCTGAACTGCATCACTCAAAAATAAGCAGTTATTTGACGCAAAATTGCTTCTAAATGACCAATTATCAAATACGTTTGCGGTTGTAATTGTTGTGCTGAAATCAACCCTAACATTATCAATAACAACATTTGTTCTATTATTTACATAATTAATTCGTTGAAAACGTAATATTTTTGCGCTTGTATTATCATTGTGAGATGCAGTAAACCCATCAAAAACTCTTTGCCCGGTTGGAGTACCAACTGAAGATTCGGCACCTATGTATAATGGAAAAGAGTTAGAGACATCGGCTATGTGAGTATGTCTATAGTCAACATTTTTAAATACAAAATCACTTGCGAGATTCACAAACAAAACATTTGTAAAAAACCCACAGCTATCTAGCACTACATTTTGAAGTTTATAATGGTTTCCTGATATGCTTGCGCCACCATATAAAATAGATGCCATTTTATTGACAATTAAATATATACAATCAAATAGCCCAGCCTGTGATGTTGTTGTTGAAGTTGCGCTAATTAATGATGCAGGCTCTCCAGTAGTGTAATCAGATCGAGTAAAATATACAGGATTAGCCTCTGTGCCAGAAACAGTAATCTTATTTTGCGCATTTGTAGCTGTTGCCGATGAAAATCTCAACCCATTACCTGAAAGCCCATCGAGAACAGCCCCTGCATTAAATAAAATATTATTCCAACCGTTGATTGTTTGATCTGCTTTTAGCTGCCATGTCCCACTAACAGTTATATTTGCTCTTGCAGAAGTTGATGCACCCCCTGCGGTTATCACAGCATCAAATGTATATCCTGCTGGAATTATTAATGTTTTGCTTGCACCTATGGTTAGCGTATCAGGGTACACAGGGATGCCGTTTGGCGTAAAATCTGTTGCTACATTAGCAGTCGCTGTTGCCCCCGTGATTGTGTATGCAGTCATTAAATACTACCTTTTTTAATGTTTAAATTAATAAAGTCGCTTGCGTTTCCTAGCGTATCTATAACAGCTATAGAAACTGGCAGACCCTTAGATTCATCAACTACGGCTTTTGTTTGCGCAGGCGGTATTTACACTAAAGATTCCGGCTGCTTCAAAATATAATTGCTTATTTCATTTTCTCTTAACTCTGAGGAATCTACTCTCTGTGTAGGTCTTGCCCACTCAACATACGACATTGTTTTTATGCTGCTAGACGAGCTTGGCGCACTACTTGGTGCGCTAGATTTTGAGCTAGAGCTGCTTGATGACTTAACAGATACCCGCCACTCTGTGCTGTATTTTATCGTTGGCTGACGGATGCTAACTAAGCAGCCGCATTTTATCGATAGCAAACTTGCTGCGGATATAGCTTTGGCTTGAAGGTCGTAGCTTGGGTCAATATCAGCACCGTTGACCACAAGTACATACGATCCACCCGTCACAGATTGTACGGGGTATTTATCCGCGCCACCGTAATCAACTGTAAATGCGTTAGCAGAAAGCGCCACAACTAATAATAAAATGTTTTTCATTTACGCTCATCCTGTAAAGTTTTTACGCACAGATCCAACAGAGAATTTAGCTTGTTTTCGTCGTTTCGGTGGGCATAATAATTTTCTCTAGCGTCTTCTGTAAGTTCGGGCGAGGCTGTAACAGTTCCGGTGGTATTGGTTGAAGTGCTGGGCAATTTGGGGCATGTTGCTGCAATGCGCAAGACTGTAGCCCCACTAGACACGCGATTGCGCAAAGTATCGATTTCATTTTTGCCATCCTCCATTTGTTTTAGGTATTCAGTTCGCGCTAGATCAGCGTCTTTAATCTGTTGTTGCTGCTTGTTATAGGCTTCTTCGTATTTGTGGATAACGTCATCTTGTTCTTTTACGCGATTAGATAAATAGTCATATCGCATAAAGAATGCTATTGCACCAACGAATAGAGCAGCGCAGATGTAGAATTTAATATTAAGCGTTGGCATATGTTTTACCATCGTAAATTAGATTTTGCTTGCGCGGGATTTCAGCTAATCCAAAGTGAATCCAAGTAGGCTCCATTATAAGCTGATCGTACATAATCCCAGACTCCCGAACAGCTTTGAATATCTCTTTAAGGGTCATCCCTTCAACAGTACAGTCAGCCGCCAAGCCTTTCATATGCGCGCTAGTCTTAGAGCCTCCTACAGCGTGATTTACGTCTGGAGAGCGATAAGCGCTAAGGATTAGTATGGGTTTGTTTCCACATGCCGTGCGAACCTTCTCAAGAGCTTGTGCAAGCGTTTGAAGGTTATCGATAATTTCATTTGCGGGTGCGTTGTCATAACCTGTATTGGTTATGGTTAGCTCTTTAACAGAGAAATGCTCAGTTAGTTGTGTCACCAGTCTTTCCCCTTGCTAGAGCCTTATCAGCTACATAGGAGCCTGATACAGCTGTTAAAAGTGCGGTTGACACCCATTGGATGGTTTCAGCGCATATACGTATAATATCAACTTGATCGCGCCCCAAGCTATTAACAGCAGCGATAGACATAACAACACCAAGACCGAACATAACGCCGCACAACACAGTAACAGTTAGCGCCAAGCCAAATCTTTTAACAGATGGCTTAGTTGTATGAGAGTCAGTAACAAATTGACCAAGCCATTTAATGAAATTCATTTTTTAAACTTTGAGTAGAGATACTTAATCAGTTTAAAAATACCTCCCTTTTCAAGTATCAAAATGCTAATCCAAAGACAGCCGATGATTTGCATCCAGCTGGCGAAACTTAGAATCCAAATGCCGTGATCGCTCAAGTTCAGATACCCTCCCTTGGTTGCTTCTGCTGATACCACTAGACTCCCAGCACCAACAGCAGATACAACTTTATTATTTAAAGTTTCTACGACGGCGTTTAGCACCAATGATTCTCCTTATAGTCAGATACATCGAGACCGAAATGCTGGACAGGATATAGAGACACAATAGCCAGAAATGCGCGTCTGAAAGTGTCTGCAATTCCATGTATGACCGCCGTTATTTTATCAAGTGAGCCAATAATAAAAATTAACTCAAGAATGAAGGCGCACAGCATAAATTCATCGTGGAATATGTAAAACTTATCGACCGGATTGTCCCAATTCGTTACCACCTCAGCCTGATAAATAATACATAAGCACTCTATGACTTGTATCGCCACTGACCACATTCTAGCGCTTAAAAAATAACACACAATTACAAGGAGTAACGACGCGCCAATAGATACTGTATGGACATAAAAAGGATCAGATACCACAGCAGCCCACGGCATTATGAAGAATAGCGAACAAAGAAAAGCCGCAATTAATGCGGCCTTATTCTGGCTCATTTCCGAACCTTTACTTTAGAGCCTGATTTATCACCTTTTGATTTTGTAGCCATGGCAATCTCCTAGAGTGGTTTACCTAATAAAATTACATCTTTACGACTTGGGGAGTCTAGCAAACCCAAGAGGGACTGACAATTAACGCTAAGTAATGTAGTAGGGTTATCCATATCAACGCCGCTTTTCGTTGCCTTTCCAAACGCCGCATAGCCTGATCGCATAAGCTGGCGATAAGTAGCGCCCGAAACACCCACTAGAGCTGCATCATCATCAAGGCCAACTGTGCCGCCGTTTACTTGATACGCGTAATCATTAATATAAGCCTCAAGCTCATCAAGCTTAATTGTTTCGACAAGAGTGTAAAGGCCTCTGTACTCTGTTTGATCTAAGCCTTTAGTCTTATGCGTAGGCGCTGGTGGAGGGGAAACCCACTCGGTGATAGTGCCGCCATTTGGTAAATCTGTTTCTACGTAGGTCATGATTAAGCCTCCAACATGTATTTACTAACAAATGTAAGCTTATCTGTAGCTGCTGCTGAAGAAGCAATAGAAACGCTTAGTGATGTTTTCCAATGTATCTCTGAGCCATCAAACAGTAGAGAGCCTACTGTGGCATCTGTTGCGCCTGCTGCTAATATCCCAAGCTGGCCAGCTGACGCAGATGAGCTAGTCGTGTCAAATACAGTGTAAGCACCATCAATAATAACCTGCAACCTAAGCGTTTGGGCTGTATTATCATTAGTATGCACTGCGCAAACAGACATACTGCCAGCTGATCCAGCTACCGTTAGCATAGACTTTAAGGCGTTAGCAGTAAGAGCGCCAGATAGAGTTACTTTTGTGCCTCTTGCACCTGATGAACTCATTGGCAAAGGGGCAACACCCGCAGTTGAATAGCCATTAACAACTGATGTTGTAGTTTTTGCTGCACCGCTGCTAGGTATAGTATTTGAATCTAATATTGTCATTTACACTCTCCAGCGGTCAACGCCGTTTGATTTAAAAAGTCTTGCGCGTGAATAGCCGTAGTCAAATGTGTAGCTGGTATCTGTACCGCCTGACCACTGAATCAAATCTGATCCTGCGCGCTGCACTACTGGCTGAGCCGTTCTATTTGTGTCTGTCTTAAAGCATTGCAGAATTGTGTTATCTGGTACACTGCTTGCGGCTGGTAACGTATAAGTGCTCGAATCAGTAAGCTCGTGCGCGTATCTAGCAGTAAGAGTGCCTCCGCCAGACATTTCTAGAACTTTATTTGTGTTTGGTATTATCGCCCATTCTGGCAGCCACCAAGCGCCAGAATCGCCTACAGGATTATGGTTTAGGTTTGCGCCTTGCTGGGAAATATACTCATCAACACCCACAAACACGCTAGCACCGCTTACAAATGTAGTGGTTGAATTCCACTGAAACACAACGTATTCAGCATCCCAATAAGCGCTATTTACGCTAGGGGTTTGACCTGTAGCTGCTACTTTGCACTTGTACCAGTTGCCCGAGTAAATAACCCATTCACCGCTCGCGTAAGTGCTTGCTGCGTTGTAATTAGGGGAAAGCTTAAGCTCTAACCACCATGTAGGACG
>JAULBV010241925.1:0-12290 GCA_032358295.1 Pterothamnion heteromorphum | reverse complement strand
AAAGTTGCTTCTGCGGCGAACTTTGTGATGGTGCATAGCCTACCTTTTTCCCACTGGGTTTTAATGGAGGCTTTGGTATATGTGAAGTCGACGATGAGATGTCGGCTGGCTGTGTGTAGGCAGTTTTAGGTATAACACAGATTTGGGCGGCTGCAGAATAAAAATATTTTATAAGAACGGTTTAATTTTTCACTTGTTTCCTTCAAAACCGGTAGGGCTGTGTTCAGGGGAGCATACGGAGTGCAGCGCACTTCCTAGATTGCGAAACAGACCGCTACAGCCGAAGATACGAAAATGCGTGCATGGGCACGAAAAGATGCGTGAAAAATAAAATTTCGGCAGAACTTGCAAATAATTTCATTCCTTTTAATTTCCAATTTTCAGTTGCATTTGGACCATACGCAGGGCTACCCACTGTACAACTACTCCACCGCGATGCGCCGCGCACGTAACAATAGCGGTAGTACCGCAATGCGGTACTCCAGGTATTGTTGCGTGCGCGGCTCAGTCGGAAGCCATCGCGTATACTACGCACTAGAATCTTTCTAGTAAGACTCGTGCACGAACTCGTAGTACGATAGAATTGTTTGGGCCCGGAAGGCAGGAGAGCAAGGAGATGTTTATATCGTAGCCGGGCGAGAGCAGCAGCGCGGACTCAGCGTGATGGAATGTAGCAGCTTGGGACTCGAGCGCGGGGATAATAGGCGAGCGACCCGTGAACAGGCACAATCCGGCTGCGCCGGACGATTGTAGCGGGTGGTCGCGTACATGGCCGTCCAGATAGCGCTGGAATTTCCAGCCTGGAAAGGACCTGGGCTAGCAAGGCCGAGGTATACTGCGACTTCTCTTCCAACGACGACAGTCGTTGAAAGAGAAGTCGACCGCACGCGGCTTCGGGGAGCGGAGAGTGTGGATGAGGCCACAGCGCTCGCGCGCCTGCAGCGCGCTTTTGATGCTCTATGTGATCTCGAGCTGCATCACGAACAAACGGGAGATATTTCTATCCGAGTCTCTCCTTACTTTTTCACTTCACGAGCTGCGCTTGAGCATCGCCTTTGCTTTTGCTTCGTTTCGCGCGGCGAAGCCAAACGGGGTCGCACGCGCGCGCATCTACGCGAAGCGCAGTTAAAAGGGCGCGCGACTTCACATGGCGAAGTATCGATTTTCCATTCGGATATGAGCGGCGTCTTCCACTTCCAAGGAAGACGCGCCACACTCCCGCAGTGCTGGCAGCTTCGCCTCCGAGAACATATCCTTGAGCCGCGCGCCCTACCAGTCTTCCATAACGTCCACCTCGCGTGCCAAGTCCATGTCGCCCACCAATGGCAACTCCCGTGCAAACCTGATCAAAACGCCGACACGGTCCCCTCATTCCGACAGCCCGACCTCAGCCACCATATCTAACCGTCCGTGGAGGAGAATCGCATCGTCAACGCCTCCGATAACGTTTATTTTTCGTGGCCTCCGCCACCGCAACGTGTCCAAGAGCTGCATCGCCGTTCATCTCGGTCAAAAACGCGCAGAGCACACTGTTCTGCACGTCGCTGCTTGACTTCCCTCTCACACCACGCCGCCCAACCAGCCCGTCTATCTCGTCAAGGAACAGCACCGCGGTGCTAAGCCGCACCAGCGCGCTGGCGCGGCCTCGCGCCCGGCCCCGAACCCGTCCAGTACGACCAGGCGGAGCGGCGCTCCGCCTCGCCCAGGAACGGCGCGTACACTTCGACAGCGGACAGCGCGATGAACTGGCTTGTAGCTGCCGCCGCGGCTGCGCACAACCAAACGGTTTTCGCCTTGCATAAGGTGCCGTGTAGCAGCACGCTTTGCGGTGCTAGAATGCCCAGCCGCTTGGCGCACCGGCCACTCCAAAAAGCGGCGGTGGGCGTTCTTCGTGTCTTCCACGCCACTAATTCCACCCGACATATCCGGAGGCGGAGGCGCGGCCGCTACAGAGCGCAGCATTGCCCGAGGCGATGGTGCAGCTCTGTCAGCAGCCGCTGACAACAAGTCGGCGAAGACTGCGTCCGGTATGGACCGTGCGAGGGTGGGTGCATGACACCCTCACGGAGGCAGAAGCGGGGCGCAGAGAATGGCGACGCGGTAGTATCCTCGCGGCAAAAGAAGCACAGTGTGGTGTTCGAAGCGTGGAGTTCGCAGCAGGGCGGGGTGCACAACGTCGGGGAGGGCGAGGATGAAGACATTGACAGGGTTTTCGCGCGGCCGAGGGAGTGGTAGCGGGTCGATGATTGCAACGAGCGTGGAGACCGAACGCGACGGACGGAAAGATGCGTTGGCGGGACAGACAGAGTCCAGACCATCGATGAAGACGATTGCGCGCGACGCTCGTGTGCGGCGAACAGCGGTGTAGGCTCCGGGCAGACGCCTGCGTGCGTCCGGACACCGGGTCACGACGTGCAGCGTGAGCCGCAGCCGCGGTGAGGAGTGCAGCATGTTGCTAGCGTTCCATGCGCCCAGCGGCTTCGAGAGCATGAGATTGGACGGCGCGCACAGGTGCAGCGGAAGCAGTGTAGGCTTTGGCGATGATGCCGTCGCGGCTCGGAGGTGGCCAACGGCACTGACTCAAGTGACGAGCGCCATGTACCCTGCGCCCGCACGCAGAGCGCAGGCGTGGGGACAGAATGGCCCGTCATGTGTATGGTAAGGAATGGGATTGAGCTGATTTGCACAGGGCGCGAGTCAAGCCATTGGCGTGTTGAGTAATTCGAATCTGTTGCAAGAGGAGTTGGCGAAGGGGAGGGAGATGTTGAGGAACGGCGTGGTCGCGCTGGACCCTGGCGGCGTGCGCAAGCACCCGGCAACAGTGCTGCAGAAGCGGGCTTCTGCATGCTTCTGTAACGAGTTTTGTTTCCGGCGCGTCTTCCTTTTGACGCAGTACACTGAACGCACTTGCCTCTGTGCACTGTGCAGTACAGTACAATACAGTACTGTAGAGAAAACTCTTTATTTACTACTTCTCGTAGAGCAAACATCTACTCAGTGTACATGTAAATCTTTTGACGCCTGCGCGAACGGGTAAACAGTCACGTTTATTCCTTTCCTTTGGGTTTTTTTCTATGCGAAAGACGATGTTCTTTTGAAACACCTTCTACAGTGATTTTGATACTGAACATACAAGCGCGCTATACATGATCTCCATGTCACTTAACATACGGACTATGCAGATCATTTCATACAGTTCTCCACAGTCTGATTGTGGAGAGCTGTATTAACTTTTATACCGTGGTTTGCCCTTTTGTCAAATCCATTTGTGGCAGTGTCAAAATTGACAGAGCAGTATATATTCCAGTAATCTCTACTGAGAAATAATCTACCAAGAACGTTATAGTTTGTTTGAAGAACCAACTTGTACAGAAACCTGTAGAACACGCAGTGCTTCTTCAACAGAGTCTATGTTAGCAACCAGTTTTGACACTTGATGAGAAGGGGCCGTTCTGTGTCTTGCTTAATTGTTTTAGTTCTCTTTGTACGTGAACCTTCATCCCTCAGTTCCGAACAAAAAATGCACTCAAATTCTCATTCGGTCATCAGCATCCGAATACGCATACAGAGCCTATCTATATGTTCTTAAGAATCTTACAATACCCCACTTCTGACGAGGGTGGCAAGGGAGTAGCCAGGTGAAACGACATCACGGTAGGCATTCATGAACACGGCGAGCGCATAGCAGATCAGGTACGCAACTTTTGAAACTTTGTATGCAGTATCTACATCAAGTATTGTGATATCATGGTATACCATGCGGTCATACCGCATCCTGTCTATTGTACCGTGGTGGTAGCGTAAGAATCTTTTATGTATACTGTCCGCCAAGGCAGAGCGCGCCAGCGAGTAGTTTGTGAGAAACACGTAGCAACATTTTTCCTTTTCTACCGGCGAAGCAGTATCGCGGACCGAAAGCATCTGCCGCACAAGTTCCACACGACGTGCTGCGCGTGCGTGAACAACGAGACGACCCAGAACTGCGCGGGTACTCCAGGCTCGGCGCAGCATTGCTAGAAACGACCAAGAAAAGGTGTTTCAACTGCTGTCGTAATGATATGTGTTGGCCGCAATGCCAGCAGCTCGGCCAACGGGGTGCACACAAGCGAAAAGGACATCACGAAGTCGTCGAGGTATTCGTAGGGTACCCCGGGCGCGAGCAGGCTGCGGAAACGTGCGGAACTTAGTTGCCGGCTGAGGTGGGCCTGTCAGTGCCCTCGTTGCATTGTTCGTCGCTCATTTTGGGATGAGCAATGCGACTAGTGCATACAGAACGGGGCGTGGACAGGGCGTAGTCTGCGATAGGCAGCGTGGAACACTCCAGACCGGACCGGGCACGAAGTACTGTAGTACGGTAGTACGGAGGCTATCATGACGACGACAGTGCGCTGCCAGGTGCTTGCCCGACTCAATCAGGGCGTGCAGCGCGGCCACCGCTTGAATGCCTGCGCCACTTATGCATTCAAGCGGAGGCGGCCTCACTGCTTTGCCTCCGAAGCCGACCAGTGCGTCATCATGGCGGCGGTGCGCCCTGTCAAGGAGAAATCGGAAATTCCGAGTACATTGAGCGAGACGGAGTAACAAGCTTGTTGACGATGCACTGGTTGTCTTGCTAGGACACCTAACCTGAGCGCGGGCTGCTTGGGTTCAAGCGCGGGCGGCTGCATGCCAAAGCTCATATCGGGCAGCCAGTTGGCGGTCATGCAGCCCGCTGGCAGCGACAGGATGGGCCACTCTGCAGCCCGAACCTTCAACTCTGCCAAACCTTGTCTCTTCAGCGTGCGATGTGTGTTTCCGGGCTCTGTACTGCGCCCAACGCCGCGATTTTGCTTTATATCCCTTCTGTACGCTCTCTACCGCTTACCCGCATTCAGATCTGTCGCCGCGGTGGTCGCGTTGTATGCGCTCGCGTGTCTCTTACAGTACCCAGACATAAGCGCTGCTTTACGCGCTCAAGGGGCATCTACCTGGCGCGAGCGTGGTCCGTAGTCGGCTAGTAACCCAAGCAGAGTTCTTTCCCTGAGACAGCGGCGCTCGGGTCCTAGAGCTCGAGCGCTGCTGTCACAACAGATCTGCTGTGGTGATATCGATAAAGCGCAGCGCAGCGGTGCCGAAGTTGAAGTATGAGGGACAATCCAGCGACTCTTTCCGCGACCATGCTCGGCGCAGAGCCTCGTGCGGCTGCGCGAACGAGGAGGCGCGCTGATCTGCTGCTCGTGCATAGAGGACCTCGCTACGTACGTTCGTACGCTACTTTGTCGCCTGGCATCCCCGCCATGTACATTCGCCCCGTAATGCGCAGCGTGCGCGTCTCGCACCACATCGTCCACTTTGAACGACTTGCAGCTAGGATTTCACCGTGCGCGCTGATATGCGAGGTGCACGAGACGTACGTGTGAGCGTGAAGGGCGCACCCTTCACGCTCACACGTACGTCCATTAGCCAGCCAGCCTCTGCATCTGGCACGCCTGACCCGCCCTGTATGCCCAGCGCAATCAGCGCCAGCACATCTACGTTTATGACCGGTACGACTACGACCGGCTGGGTCACGAACATCCGAGTACCACACCGAAGGTGCGCAACCGCGGCCACCGAATTATACTCTGCCCTCGAGTGTGTTGCGTATTGGAAGAAGCACGTTTCGGGGCGCGTGCTCCGCAACGACTCAGTACGCAGTGCGTGACGACACGTGCGCCGCCGGCTAACACCCTTTTCGAAGTGCGAGGCGTGGCCTCGGGGATGACGGCCAGCTCCGTCTCCCGCACGGCCTGTACGCCGTGCAAGCATTGTTGTATACGTTGGCGTGGCGCGGGCGCGGTTTGAGACACTGAGGTCGAACTACGATCATTACGCCGACAGCCCGCGGCGAGCAGCGGTATCGCGAAAGAATCCGGTTGCCATGTGCACGCAATTTGCGCGACGCGGTGGGCCAATTTCGCGACGCGGTGGAGCGCAGTACGGAACCTGGATATAGGGTACGAGAAATGTGCGATTATAGGTATTCCAGGCAACGTTTTTTCAGACCTATAAGCTGATATTGATAACAGAAAATAGGTCCGCCAAAACGGGAGAATTTCATTCGATTCTAGCGCTATTCAGTGTGTCAAAATTCTGGACCTAAAAAGATATTCAGGAATTCTGAAATTTAAAACGTTCTTAATGCATTTCAGAACATGATTTTTCAGAACCTATTTCTTGATATTGATAACAGTTTTTAGCTCCGGAAAAAATTGCTTCGGCACACCTATTCTCGATGCCATGGGAGTCCATGGCGCGCACCTCCATCCACTGCGGCCGGCGTGGCGCGCCCCGACATGGACGCCATCCCACGCCGCCAGTTTGTGCGCACTACACTACGTCTCAATCGAGAAGTCCTCGAGGAAATAAAGAGTCATAATGAGACGTAGCCCGCATCTAAACCTCAACTACAGTAGCAGAGCGTCGCGCAATCGCTCGCGATCGGAACACGCCACGACTGGCCGACCGTCTGTACTTCTAGCACACGTCCAGCACTTCGCCGCGCACGCAATTTATCTTCATCGGTGAAGATTGACACGCGAAACGCGTCGTCCACTTGCCATGCCCCCGATATACCCGACACCCAATGCCGCCCACGCTCCGCGCCCATCTCTCTTATCAGCTTCGCGTCCGCCCTTTTTGCCATGCATACATGGCAAAAAGGGCGGACACGAAGCGTGTATATATATACGCTTCGGTGCATACACCATAGTGGCGGAGCGCCAATGATTGGCTACTCACGCCCCGCCACATCCCGTCCAGTCCCCGCTCGACACGGTACCAATGCGGCCGAGAGAAACGCGCGTGTGTGGGCGTGCTGGGCGCTAAGTTGCCTCTACAATGCCGCCACGCCATCGCGCAAGTTGCGGTTCACGTCAAACTTGCGAATCACACAGTACCCGCACGCGTGTCGCGAGGCTCGCGAAAGCGGATTCATTGGGCTCAGAAAAATGATCGCCTGACTTCACTGTTCTTACGCAGCGGGTGTCCGTCCTGATACCTTCAGAACCGCACGGCACCGTGCGGTGGATGGCTTTGGACGAAGCACGCTGGCGTGGGCGGGCCTGGTGGCGGACGAATGTTGGCCGCGTGGAAGTCGGTATTCTGCGTACGTGTCCGATTGGGCCCCTACCGACAGACCACTCGCCCGCTGACAACGCCCCGGAGATGGACACGATGAGCCTCCCGTCTTGTACTCGGTATCACGTCTATCATGCACCTCGCATGGGAATGTTCATTTTACGTGGTATTCCCGCGCCGGTGCGGCGCGCTAAACAGCCGGCAGGGAGCAGCGGGTCACAGTGTACTGTAGCGAGCATGCGCGGCAAAGCAGACCAGAGTCCTTGAACGATCCGCTGCGCCGCCGCATAGAGGGAACGGCGGCAACCGTTGCCGCCGTTCCCTCTATGCACGTTACATGGCGAGGCACACGGTTGACGCGGCCGCGAACTCGCGGCGAGCCAGACCGGAGTCCTTGATTGGCTTCGCCCGGGAGCTGGGAGGCAGAAAACGGTGCAACAGCCTCTTCGCGTTCGCTGCGAACGTCGGTGCCATCGCACAGAGGCGGCGACGATGCAGCAAGGTACGGCCGCGTCATGGAGGCGGCGACCGCGTCGTGAGGAACAGAAGCGTAGATCCGCCACACTGGCGCGCGAATGCGTCGTGATTGACTGATGAGCGGTGTCACCGGACGGAGGCGGCGATGAAGAAGGGGCGAGGCAATACATGGGAGAATGGGCGCAGCACGGTGCGGGCCCGCGCCGTTGCATGTGAGTCGCATGCGCCTGCGTTTCGACTGCATGAATCCGCCTGTCCAGGCCTTTCTCAAAAGTTGCAGCTCCGATTTTTGTCTCTAAGATATACATTCAAAACATCGCCGTCCACCTACACCATGTGTTGGTGGACAGTGCTGTTTTTCAAGCCAGATGGAACGATCACGGACTACGCATACGGCAAGGTCGTAATACAATGGCCGTTCCGTTTCGTTGCGCTGACCAAGCGCATACTATGCGGTTCGTCCGCTCAAAAGTATACTTTGACCCGAATGTGACACTGATAAGCGTCGCATACGGGTCATTCAATGACTTTTCGCACGGACACGCTCTGCTCCAAGGTGGCCTGCATATCAACCCGTCCGAATTGCATGGGATTTTACCGCGTTATCACGGCGCGTTTGAGTCCGCGCCACAGCCACCACTGGTAGTCCAACAGTTCGATCAACAGCTTTTACAGGAGCAACATGACGAAGATCGGCTTAGGTGACCTTGAGAACAGCAAGGCCTAGTGCCATGGGGATACCGGCCTCCATGGCCCATTCGCCTTGAGTGAACGCGGCTTATATCGCCGCCACGTGAACAACTTGCGTGTCAGCAGCTCGCTCCACACGTGAGAAAGAGCTGGGGCGTGCGCGCGACAGCTCTGTGGGGCGAAAAATGACGGCCGGTGAAAGCATTGCATCCTGGCTGGACGACACGCCAGATGCGCGCAGTATACAGCATGGCGACCTGAGGTCGCCACGAGGCTCGTGGGCAACCTAGACGCCCAGCGAGTGGTCGAGCAGCTCGAAGCGCGGTTGACGTATCGCGTCGCCGCATTCCATGACCTGTCGACGAAGAAGGCCACGGCTTCTGGAGCAATAGGACTGGGCACGACGGCATCCCGCGGGCTGGCTGCGCGCAGCCCGGCAGGTCCATAGAGAGCACGATGGAGTAGCCCTGAGCCAGCAAGTCATCCACGTTGCGGGATAAGTACGCCGCGGTCGTGTAGGGGCCAAGGAGCAGAACCAGCGAGGTTGCACTCGACGCGCCCGGCGACGGCGCGTGCACGCGCGGGCCATCGATTAGCGTGTGCAGATGCAGGCAGATCTGCAGCCACCGAGAGAAGATATATCTGCGTGCACGCAACAGATATATCTGCTGCCTATATGGGCCTCATACCTCGGTGGAGGTGAGATCGCACAGGCAGAAACCGTTTTGGGTCCTGTGCGGCGCTGTACAGGAAGCGGTTGACCTCGAAGCAGGAGAAGGCCTCGCCTGCGAGGCGCTGCAGGCACAGCTTGACGCGCATGAACGAGCGGGAGGCTGTGGGCGCATGTATTTTATGGAATCGTCTCCGTCAGCAACAGCTGCTGACGGCGATGTAGGGGAACGGTGGGCGGCGAGCAAACTTATCAAAAGTATTTTTCGTATATCTGTATCAGGCCTGAGGCCTGATCTGTACCAAAGCACAATACTGTACAGGCAACTGCAATACAACTACAGTACAAATTCGTTAGGAAGTATGTACGGTGGGGCGTATATTTGCGTAAAAGAATAGTAAGGAATGTCAAACTCCATTTACTGCGTAGAAACGCGCATATTTATGTACTATACTGTACTGTAATAATTCCATTCAGCTTACTACGGTGGTAATGGAATGGAGGTATTGCAGATGTGTATCGCATATGCACACCGCCCAACTAACCAGCAGCCATAGAAACGAAACACTGAGTAAAGCAAATGGATCACTGTGCACATGCTCACCACTACTCAGTACGTAAAACACACAGACATACGGAGCAGCGCGTGACTAATGACGCGTCACCTGTGATTTGCCCACTAAATCTGCAAAGTATACTTGCAGAACACATTAATTTTGAAAAACATGTTGCTGAGAAGACGTTATTGTATATCGTCGTCGTGCTATTGTATATATACTATAACGTCTCCTCAGGAACATGGTTTTACCAATAAATACTTGACATTATGTACATGAAAGCTCTGGTAAAAGTTTTATTTGTCAGTCCAGGCATCATTATCGTACAGTATTACGTTCAATAAAATATCGAGGTTTGACGTCGCCATACGAATTTGACAAATTCTGCCAAAATTTAGTGACACAAATTATATCGCCATGCGCAACTGGCATCTATTCAATTCAAAGAGGGCGGCATACGAGTGGGGTACGAACGAAAACATACCGCATTCGAAACTAGCCGTCCGCATTTTAACCACAGCTTTAATACCGCGATACATGCGCCGAAATTCTTGCCTAACAAGGCTTCTGTCCTTGCATGGAATGCTGTTTGGTTATGGTCAAAAGCGCGTTATGGGCACAATTGACAATAAGAACACTGTACGGCTTAGATAATAGCCGCTCAATGAAGAGGCTGGTTACCCGGAAACGGGTGGCGGGGGCGAGGAATACGATAACGGCGGTGATGCAGCGCACTTTCCAGAAGCTGCGGGGCCACGCGCATGCGGCCAGCTGCAGAGGTGGGACGGGCGCCGATGAGCACGCAAACGTGTTCAATTCCGTACAGTAGTCATGGTGAATGGGCGGCTTGACCACCAATACGTTCAACTCCTCTGTATCTCAAATGGTATTGTGTTCAGAGCTACTATCCCTGACTGTACCGTATACTTCATCACTGAGAATCTCAGTGATGACGTATACAGTACTGTGCTCGCAATTAAATTAGAGCTCTAATGGCCGAGTCGGCCACGACGCTACCGTAGTGGCCGAGTCGGCCACGATGCTTATCTCGGAGATGAAAAAAATGAACGAGGCGCGAAACGTGGACAATGGAGAACAAAGCACCGTAATGGAACAGTATTGAGCAGGGCTATATCCTCATGTACCCCTGGTATACTTCGTACAGCGTTTGGGATGTTCCTAATGTTCTGCATGTTAATAATGACCCAGGGGCCTGTGCCTAGTTTGGTAGTCCATGACTTCTAGTGGACAATTTCAAACACAGTAGACTATATGGGCATTTTTCCTGTACCACACTGCTGCGAATGGGCCACTTTTCTTAACCTACTCGATGAAGGACTTTCTGCACCGTGTTGTGACTTCACTTGACGGCTCGGCAACTCAGTTTGATACCGCACCGCGCCCACATTGTCTACTCGAATCCACGACGCGGGGGCGCGGCGAGCGCTGCGCGGCACCGGCAAGGAATCCAGCCGGCGGCGTGGGAAGGCGACTCACTGGGTCGCCTCCCGCGCCGCTGGACAGCTGTCCGGCGGCGCGGGGTGGCGTCGGCCCCGGCGGGTGAGGGTGATTTGACTTGAGCCCAACTGCGTCGCGTCGCGTCGCGTCGCGGCGTCGAGTGTGCGACGCCGAACGAGGCCGCGTAGACGCCTTGGCTGCATTGGCGAGTTGCGACGCGGCCAGAGCGCACTGGTGCACTTGACTGCAATGCCTCGGTGGAGCGAGCAGTCTCTGAGAGACGGCGAACCGGGCGGAACGAGCAGAGAACGCGACTCGGGGTTCATTAGGCGGGCTCCGCCACCATAGCGCCGCGGCTGCGACATCGCGACGACGAAACTTGACTTGAGCCCAACAGCGGCTCAGACCAGCGACTTGAAGGCGGCGTCGGACGAGGCGACGCACTGGCATTGCTTATGGCGGCGCGGCGCGATGGAACTTGCGCTCGGCGTGACATTTCAAGTCAGGACCTGTCGCAGCGCGGCGCAGTCAGCGACAGCATGGCGCCGCTGACCGCGCCTTTCGAATAGGCGGGGGTGGCGCAGCGCGGCCAGTCGGCGGCGGTACTTGCCTCGGCTTGTGGTACGGGACGGAGGCGGCGCGCGCCCGGGGCGCTTCAGCTTGATGTATGGAGCAGCAGCGCATCGCCCACACCGGGATGACTCCGCTGGAGCGGACACGGCGGCCCGGGCTTCAATTGACGAACCGGCGGCGCGACGCGCCCCGGGCGGCAACTTGGTTTGGATTTCGCCGCTGCGCGCCCAGCGGTGAATCCAAACCAAGTTGAAGTTGTCTATTGGAAGCCGCGCGCGGCTTGATGTACAGCACTTCGGCACGGCACGCGCGACGGGTCGACTTCGAGGTATCTTACAGGTAGATAGCGGGGCCATGGCGCTATACTGTACTCTTCGGTGAGTTAACTGAGTTAGGCTCAAAACGCAAAGCAGTTATTCAAAAGATTGGAAACAAAATTACGTGGAAAATTGAAAATATTCAATTTCCGTCCTGCCTTCTAATTCCATAAGCGATTTTCTGTATCTCCGGTTCTAGGTCCCCGTTTTATGGTATCTCAAGTGCCGTACACTCGTAGCGCTCTCCGGCGTCTATCTAAACCACTTTTACAGAATGAAAGAATTAAAAAAACGGTTCTGATAAAACTTTTTTATTCTGCAGGCGTCCAAATCAGTGTTCATGGGCCGGGTGGTCACGTGGGACGACTGGGAGGTCGCCCGCGTCTCGACGAGCGACGGCGTCTTCCTCCGCACCCGCGCGATCGCGGACCTGTTCCCGTCCTGGTTCGA
>JAULBV010241814.1:0-12299 GCA_032358295.1 Pterothamnion heteromorphum | reverse complement strand
ACCTCCAAATTTTACAGATAGTAAACTATTTTAGGTGACCCAAAGAGCAGCCTCACCGGCTTGCGTACTCGGCCACTCTGGGGACAAGACTGGCCGAGTACACGCATCAGTGACTATTGAAGGTACACTAGTCTCGCCATATTAGGCCTGCAAGGCCGATTATGGATTCTTCCGAGCCGCCGTAACCTTACGTTTCATAGATCACTAGTGACACAAGACAGGAAATATCTGACTGCGGGAAGCAGAATGCAGCATGTTGCACTTACCTCTTTGGGAACATTACTGCCCTCCATACAGACGGCACACAAGCGAGTAGTTCCCGACATCTCTGCCGTCCGTCCTCGAAGTAGCCAAACATCCGCCGCCTCTGTCACCCAGATATTCGACCAACCCGAGTGTGGTCCTCAGGCTACATCTCTTCCGGTGACGCTCAGCTTACGGCTTATCGGGTTGTGGAACTGCTTATTCGACACCGAAACTGCCACATGCGCCTGCTGAGTACGGGCCGTATTGCTGCCGCGCCCTTCGTGTTGTTCTTACGTCGACAGGGATCATCCACAGATACTTCTGTGTCCAATATGCTTAGGTCTAGTACTATAGACGAAAGGAGGATAGGGTATTTTTTGAACAGTATCCGTTCCCGCTTCCGTCACATTCATAGCCATCTTCTGCCACTACCGCCTGCAACTTGCCAGAGAATCTCATTATCATGACTCTCCACGTTGTCGCCCGCTCGACTGCCGTTCATGCACTAGCCATCCTCAAGTCCCCTGCCTACCTTCTTGGAACATTTTTCGCTTGTATCGTTGCAATGGAGGTCGTTTCCCATATAGGCCTGTACCTTCGCGTTAACTATTTCCAGCCTAAACGACCTTCGTCCCTCTTCCCGACCGCGCTCGATCTATCTACCAGCGCTTCATTTCTGTTCATTTCCATCTGGTATTACCTGCAGAGCACCATTGCAGGTGTACGAACGGTTCTGAACGCGTTGTGCTATGCCCTGTTCCCGTCGCTTCGCCCACGGGCATGCCCATATCTTCCTGTGACGTACTTGCTTGAGTCGTCGCTGGTCATGCATGTCACGCCTCATCCAACCGGGCCCTCCACGCACCGCTCGGCTCTGCGTGACTTGAGCACGTGCATTCAAGGAGGGCAATTGATGGACCTCGTGGCCGACTTCACGCTTCCATCGCGTACAATGGATTCTTTCCACATCGGCAGTACGGAGCTCACAGATGCCGAGGAGCAGACGACCGTTCTGCTGCATTCCGGAGCCATGGGCACACACCCAGCCATCCACGCGCTTCAGAACGTACACTACGCACAACGCCGCGCCGCGCCGCATCTTCCAGAGCTGTTCCGTCATGGCCCCGTTCTGTGTGGATGGGCGCATACCATGCCGAGCCACATGGCGCGCATGCCGTCCGAGCATTTCCGCGCAGCGCTGGAGCACAACGTCGCGAGGCTCAGGCCGCGGCACCATCCGGAACACGTGCTGATCAAGCTGGCCGCGCACAGTCGGTTCCTGCATTTCGAGCTTGCAGCGCGGGTGGTGTTGTTCGCCGCGGTGAAGAGGCACGATGTGCGCGTGGACGCGGAGGTGTGGTTCGTGAACTCAGTGGTTCACTCTCTGGACCACTATTCCGCACGGATTGCCAACGTGGTGCCTCTGCGATTGGAGTCGGTGGCGTGCGGCGCGTTGCTTCGTGGATGCGCGACACTTCCTACAACAGCCTGTCGCCGAACAAGTGGTTCGGGACCAACTATCTTGTGCACCACAGACACATGAACGAGTTGTACGGGGAGTTGTATGACGAATTGGCGGAGATAGATGCTGAGCTTGCTGACTGGATTTCTCTCTCCATATCTTCGTTAACCGATTTCATTAATACCATTTCTACCACAGAGATCCCTATAATAATGTTTCACATCATAACACGCGTTGCCGCGCTTCATGAGTTGGCGTGACCCGACTGATTAAAATCATACTCTACGTAATTCATGAAAAACGATGTCGATGATGAGCCACAGGAACACACACATAGAAACCTCCTCAAGTTTCCCAGACACTAACAGAACGACAGAAAACTATTCCCCGAGACCATCTTCTCCCTCACCTCTTTGGGTCCTTTCGTTGACGATGTGGAAGCCAACACAAGTTTTGCATTGGAATGTTGGTTCTATCTTCTCTATTTCTCCGTTCTGCGGTTTTAAAAACACGTGCGGGTTTGAGGAACGGTTGAAAAAATGCGCTGTCGGTCACTGCCACGAGAATCTGCAGTTCACCCACCATTATCCAAGAGCAACACTGTGACCAACCTGCAGAAAGCGCTGCGCCTGCTAGCACTCCTCCAGTTTAAATAACTTCATTCAATCCAGAAGCACGAGGACACAGAATCGGTTGGCGTGGCTAGGGAAGTGGCTTCATGTTTGCCACGGCGAGGTGGCGTCATTTAGACGGTTCTGCGGTCCACATCTGTCACGGCGTTTGTCACATCTAGTTGCCCTCGTTAATTAGTCGATAGTAATAGAAGTTTATGAAATTATCCGTTGTGCTGGAATGATTGGTCTCGCAGATCATGATGAACTACCACAGAAGCTTCACTACCCCTGGTAGACCTAGCGAGATGGATTCTTTTACTGACACAAGCCGCCGACCAAGATTCTGCCCACGCCCGCAGTGCGTAGATTCGACTTGAGCCAGTACCAAACGCTCGATACAAGCCAGAGGAACACCTGGTCCGGTGAGGAGCTCACCCGATTTGCGCCACAGAAGAGGATCCTAGGTGTCAAGATAACCGTGAAGGCACTTCGTGTTCATTTCCGGTGGATTCCATACCCCCACTGCCCACTGCCTCAGTGGATGCTGTTGTGGTAGCACTAGCAAATGCCAGCACCCCATAAACAATAGTACTTCAGACGTATCAAAGTTACAATAGTGAACTACTGAGTCATTGAACTCTGTAGTCTTTTTACCTTCACGTCTACTTGTAGCCCATCCTAATTAATTCCGCGTAGACGTAAATATGACTACTGTAGACGCTGTACAATACTGTGTGACTAGTGTCGATAGCATCCGCGAAGAAACGAGACTCACACAAATACACCAGCGGTAATGGAGCGGATTGGGCGTACCGTACGTAGCTGTCGCTCGTTGCGCACACCACGGGTAAAGGTTATACCGTACGTGAATAGCATAGGTGACACTTGTTGCGCTGGCGTTTACTATAAACACGACAACCCATGAAGCACGGCCACGTTCAGATTAATTCCCGAATTGCGCCGATTTTGCGCCGTCCCGAAAGGGCTTATAACTGGGCTTACGAACGTCCCGTTCGCGAGGATAGGGGTGTAATAGGGGGTTTAAGGGGGGTTATGGGGTTATTTTCCTTAAAACGGGGCGAAATAAGGGTGAGTTGAATTTTTGATGAAATTTCGACGGCCCAACTGCACACTAACACGTGTTATGATGTGAAATATAATTTTAGTTGGGTTCCTGTGGTAGAAGGTGGTATTTAGTGTGGATGGCCAGGCTGGACTAAAGGCTGTTTTAGACCCCCACGCGTACACGGGGACACGCGGCAAGGTCCCACAGCGCGAGATCCGACGACAACGAAGATACGGGGTGATCAGGAGAGGCTCCGAATCTATAAAGGCGGCAGCGGGCGCGGCGAAGTCGCAGATTCACACCGCAGCCACCCAATCCGCAGCGCGCCACCACCGTCGCAAACACCCACTCGCTGCTCCCCCCGCTCCCTGCCCTGCTCTCTCCCCCGCTCTCCCCCGCCCTCTCGTGTCCTCCGTGCCCTTTCCTTTTCCTTTTCAATGAGCGGGAGTGAGATCCTTGCCGCGCAACTGCGCGCAGCGGGTGCAGATTGGGACGCACCCCCTCGGGCCCCATCGGCCCTCAACGCCCGCTGCTGCGGCCATGCCGCCGACCGCCCTCGGCCTCGCGGGCCAGGTGCTCCCAGGAGTGCTCCCCGTGGTACCCAACGCCGACGCGCTCGCCGCGGGCTGGAAGTTGGCCGACAACCCGAGCGCCGGCCGGAGCGGGATGTTTGTCGCCACGCGAACGGTGGGTATGCGTACCCACCAGTGCCTCCGCGTGCCCGAGCTGGACGCGGAGTTTCGCCAGAAGTCCACAGCGATGGATCTGTACCCCGACACGCCCGCACACACGGGAGCGCACGTCTTCCCCGATCTGGATCGGATCTTGGCGCGCGCGCACCCCACGCCAATCGCCTTCGCCAGGGAATTTTCCCAGCGCGCGTGGCTCACTAAAGTGGAAGGCCTCGGGCCCGTGGCGAAGTTTGTCGAAGCGCACTTCAAGCGCTGTCAGGAGGACGGACGCTGGTCTGGGAAGACTGACGATGAGATCGCCGTCATGCGCCTCGACATCATGATAACCGCAGCGCTGGGGCCGGGCGGGCGCGCAAAGGCTACTTGGTGGCTCGGTTGTCCCGCTCTTCCGGATCAGCTACTGGCATCTCTCCAGGCCTGTGTGGCCTCGGATAGCCCGGGCTGGGTGCCGCCCCCTCTCTCGGGCCTTGTCGCTATGCTGGGGCGCATCGACGAAGTTGCAGGCGACGCTCGCAGGCATACCGATGACGTCATCTCTGGGGCAGCCCGGCCGACGTCGGAGCTGCAAACGTGCATGGACGCGTACACCGCAGTGCAGGACGAAGCTGTGGGGATACCTTCCTGCCCATGGGAGACGGCGTGCGCCTTGGCCGGGCGAGCGGAACTCGATGGGGTTATGACAATTCTGAAGCGCAGATTGGACACCGCCGAAACCCCTGCTGAGCCCACTGCCCCTATGGTACACTATCTGCAGGCGCCCACGGCCGCTGCGGACGGACGCCCACGCTTATCTCCGGAAGAGGTGGAGGAACTCGCGCGTTGCATCGATGACGATGGGTCAAAGGCAATCGGGATATCAAAAGCGACGCTGCTTGTCCACGCGGCCGGCGACGAGGTCACGGCACTTTATCCCGCCTGCTCCGACCTAGCACCGCTCAGCACGTCGAACTCCCTGAAGGCGCATATTCTCGCTATTCAACGTGAATTGTGCCCGCTCAACTCGCTGAGGCAGATACCCGCCGTTGCCCTTCTCAAGTTGGCGACGATGAAGTGGCGTGCCGCCGACGGGTTCGTGTTGGAGCACTTCGGCCTCCTACTGTACCGCGACCCCGATCCCCCCGTGGGCTCCAAGCGCAAGGTTGGAACGGGCAAGAACGAGCTCTACGTCACGCCGCCGGGCAAGGACGTGTGGGCGCGCTTTGACAACATCGAGATGTTGGCCCACGCGGTGGCCGCCCTCACGCGAGCCACCAGAGCTCTGCTGCATCCATCGATTCTGGACGCCGGAGGTCTAGCTGCGGTATGGGAGGAGCTGGCCGAAATATTTTACGCCTCCGCTGGGAAAGCTTCGGTGATCCTGCTTGCGCAGGCCTTCAAGGTCCGCCTCGCGGAACACGCATCCGCCATCGAGGCCTGCGTGGCCTCGCCATCCCGCGCTCTTCCGCCGTTCACGGACTGGGGCCGATTCTCGGCCGCCGCCTTAGCGGACGCTCGCACTGACGCCCACGCCGCTGCGGCCGCGGCGCGCCGAGATGGACTTCTTCACGTGGGGGAAACCGTCGTCGGCGCCAACGCACCTGACAATCGGGGTATCGACCACGATGGACGTGCCACGAGCTACCCCCACGTGGGCAGCAGCAGGCCCCGCCGTGCGGCTCCCACCCCGCTCAGAAGCGAGCCGGTGAAGCGTGCGCGGATCGAACGGCCTGCCATCTCGGGGCCGTGTTTGCGCTGCGGTCAGAGCGGCCATGCGTACAAGGAGTGCGCGGCCGCGTGGTGCGCCATCCCGCCCGGATGGACGGAGCGCACCCGGCAGCTCGCCAAGGCTGCCCGTCTCGCTGGACACGTGCCATGCGTGTGGGCAAAGGCCAAAGGAGCCTAGCACTGCAACGTGCAACTTTGAAAGCTTCCACGGCGGATACCTAGAATCGGCCCAGTCGCTGTAAACCGCCAATGTAAAACGACGAAAAATCCCGGCAGATCAATTAGCCAAATCGAGCACGCGTGCCGTGCGTCCCATGCCACTAAGTGCCTGCGCCCCATTGGGTGTTCCGTGCAACGGAGCACGGTTTGCTAATGCGTAGGCAAACGCCCGCGAATGCGCGCAGCGCGCAACGATGCTGAGTCATACTAAAACTAAAGTAATGAACTAATGACGTTATATGTGTCGCGAAACGAAACACAAGGGTGTTACGCGCCGTGTATCAGAGGGGTGAAAATCCCAGGGTGGCTCCCTGGTACATATTCTTTGTCTTGGCTGCCAGCGGCGGAGCCGCATATGCCGCTGGAGGGTGCCTATCGGATATGGGGCAGACACCGTGATCCCGCTGTCCGAATTATCTGGGAACGTGAACGCGGCGCACGGCGCCGCCATCCCGCGAACAGGGGCGCCCCCTGAGACCTCCGCCATACTGGAAGTAAGGCGGCTCCGGACAGCGAAAACGCAATAGATAAGCGTCCCAGCGGTGGCTCGAGTGCGGCATCCCGGTACCACGGCTCTCCACCGGAAGCGTCCAACCCCGTACGAGTGAAAATTCGTCCCGCCATGCTACCTTCCCCGCAGCAGCTTCCGCCAGCGACGGGAGAAACAACGGACATACCACCGCTCATGGTGGCATGCGGTCACCCTAGCTGCGAGCCGGGTGCGTGCGCCGCTCCTCGGTTCCATCAGTCGTTTGCACCGGGGTGGGTACCTGAGAACGGAACGACCTGCACTGGTGCGGTCTCCTTTGTGTCAAGAGGAGAGCATTTCGCGTCGCCCACCCTAAAGGACACGGATTTTCAGGAAGCCCAACCAGCGTCGCATCATACGCCAATGGCGTGCGAGGAGGTCATGTGCGCTAACTCTATCATCGAGGCCTCGTCATCTGGGTGGCAGCGCGTAACACTTGTGGACGGGTATGGTTCGCCCAAGACAGGGCGCATACAGACACGCCGCATGCGGCGGAAACCGGACTACTTCATCCCGAGTTCTCCCTTGGAAGCCTTCAGCTACGGGTCCGTCGAGCTACCCTACATAATGCCACCAAGCACGGTCGCGCCGAAGGATCCCTCGGAACCGGCAGCCGAACTGGAGGCCGAGGTTTCCGCCAACCTCCAATCCTGGGATTCCTGTCTAACTCCTCATGCACGTCAGCGCCTTGCCAAAGTCGCGGAACACGCGTCACGGGACATGACGGCAGCACTCAGGGCGGCCCCCGCCCACAGGCGGCGCTCACGGCTCGGGTCAGCGAGTTCGGAACTGCGATTGGGACCCGAAGACTACACCCCAACCGTTCAGAGGGTTCTCGCGGCGGGGTTCACCATTGCAACCCCCTCAGGCACGAGGCCTTACATACGCGCAGCGCGGAAAAAATTGATGAGCGACTGGGGCTTCAACGCCGGAATGCTGGCTCGTCGCGCCAAGCTTCTCGCATGGCCCGACCACGAACTCATTTACGCGCTGTCATGGGGCTTCTCCGACTGTTCGGGAGGAACGCCGCCCGTCTCGACCTTTTCGCCGCCCCAGGAGCGTGCTTTCAAAGAACCACAGGATTACGCGGCGTTCGTTCAGAAGGAGGTCACCGCGGGATGGATATCAAAGCCTCAGCCGCACCCCCCGTCGATACCCTTCCGGGTGGTTCCGGGAAGCGTGGCAGACAAGAAGGACGGCACACTCCGTGTTATATGGAACGCGTCATGGCCAGCTCCTGGCACCCATGGAAGCCACGCGTTCTCGGCGCTCGCGCAGGAGGTGCCGATAGCCACCAACGCCAACACAAAGCTACCTATCGAATTCGATTTCGAATGGGCCACCATCGAGAACATAGCGCAGGCCGCTGCGGTTCTCGGGGCGGGCGCCGCTCAGGCTGACCTGCAGTTGCTGGGACGGACCTACGACTGGCGCAAGTGGTTCCGCCAGCTGGCGGTTGCGGAAGAGGAACTGTGGAAATGCGTTGCACACACCACGCAGGGCTATCACACAGACCGGCGAGCGCAAATGGGTCGGGCCTCCTCGGCTCATCATGGACAGCGCGTATCGTTTCTTATTACCGCGATTCTACAAGAAGAGGCTCTGCGCGAGCGCTGGGGATTCTGCTCAGCAGAAACGGGGTCCAAGGCAGAGGCTCTACGCAACTGGGTCCGGAAGCGGCATTCAAACTTCCCTGATGACCCACGCCAGGCCACCGCCTGCTGGTTTATTGTTTTCCAAGACGACCTCACCGTCCTAGCGATCGGTCCGGCAGCGGCGGCGAGGGTAGAGGCAGCCATGGAGCGCATTGTCGTGAAAGAGCTCGGCGTTCCAATCAGTGCAAAGAAAGAAGCGAACAAGCCCTTCGCACAAAAGTTCGAGTCTCTCGGCGCGGAATTCAACCTGGCAGACAAGACACGCGTCTCGTGTCGTCCCTCAGAACCCTTGATCGCCCGCTACCGCCAGGCTGTGGATAGCCTCCAAAAGAGACCGTCTCTGCTGCGGGGTTTTGCCGAATGGGAACGATTCACAGGCCTCCACCTCTTTATCTCCCGCTTCATTGCACGAGGAAGGTTTCGCGCAAACTCGGCTTTCGCGCTTCTTTCCGCGGCGCGGGGATCGACGGGGCGGTCCGGCGTTGCGCGCACATCCGCCGAAATCCTGAGGGACACGGCTCATGTCCTCACGGAAATCATGAAGCCACACGGTTTCCCGCCCATCCGCATCCCCACGTACATGCATCCGGGCCGAAATATGGCAGCCTCAGACGCCGCGGGCTCGGCTGTCGCCGAGGAAAGGGGGTGGGGCGTCGTCATCGGGAATGTATATGCAGGGGGGAAGTGGTCCAACTCCATCCGAAAAGCGCTAGGAGATGGCCGGCTGTCCATTTCCCCGCTCGAAATGATTGGGGCGGCGATCCTGGTGACGGTTGGGGTGCGCGAGGGCCAGTTCCCGCGAAACGAAAAGCGACTGGTGATACGAAATGATAACGCTTCGGCGTGCTCATGTGCGAACTCCGGAGCGGCATTCTCTGGCCCAATGCGTGGCGCACTGGACATCTTCATGGATGAGATGACTAGGACTGGCCTGGACATATATGTGCACCATGTACGCTCAGAGCACAACGAGGTAGCGGACCTCCTCAGTCGGGGAAAGGAGGAAGAGGCTTTGAGGGTGATCAAAACGCGCCCCATGCGCTTAGTGCCAGCCCCGCCTCAGGTCCAGAAATGGATGGAGCGCCTTCTAGACTCGTGCTCGCCCTCGAGGGGATTCAGGGAGAGGGAAGGATCCGGTCAAGGCTACACGGAACGCGTAAGGCGTGAAGCGACGGAGGGGCTCACGCAAAAGAGCTCCAGAAAGAGAAAGCGCACTGACACAGGCGGAAGGCGCTGAATTACGGCCCCGAGAGCCAGGAAGTTCTAGAATTGTGTGCATTCGCAGAGACCGAGAGCTATAAATTTGTCCTCACCTCGAGCTACCGTCGCCTCCACTCGCTCAGTTGCCAACGACGGAGGCATGGCGCCCAGAACCCCGCAAAGGCCGCCTACTCGGCCGACCGGCTTCGTGCGGAACGGGGTGTTCATTGCGCGCAGTCGTCCGCAGGCAACAGTGCTGCAGGTGCAGGACCACGAGGCGCGCCGAGACGAGGCCCTCAGACATGCAGGAGGGATGGAACGGCTGCAGGCGTTGACCAGTTTGGCGCGGGAGGCAGGGACCGCCACGGGAACCAAGCGCGCTTCCGGATCTCATTGGGCGTTCTGGGAGATGTTTTGCCGACTAGCCGACGTCGACGCAGCAGAATTCGGACGCGGGGGAGGATCGCAGCTGGATGTGCTGAACCGCGAACTGGACGTGTTCTGCGCCTTTGCGACTTACGTTGTATTCTTTCCACGCGCTAGCCGCCGAAAAAGGAAGTCGTGGAACTCGGTTGCATACGCCGAGCAGGTTATCGCATCGGTCCGTTCAGCCTATGCGAACATGCACGGAAGGAGGCCAGGGCTCGTAGAAGGGAGCTTCGGAGGCCCGCAACTGAAACGCACGCTCAAGGGCTTGCGGAGGCTGGCCCCGACCAACAAAAGACGTCGCCTACCCCTTCTCCAGCACCACCTCCGCAAATTGAAGTCCCAGCTAAACTTGAGCAATGCGCTCGACCGGGCGCTATGGGCGTTGTGGATCACGCAGTGGCAGGGGGTGCTACGTTCTGAAGACCTCATCAGAGGAAAGAACGATATCAAGGCAGGATGGCAGCCTGGGAGAGATACCCACAGGTCCCGAGTCCGTGTGGAGACTAGGACAGACCCAAGCAGCGGGGAACAGTACGTTCGCCTCATCCTCCGACTAAAGCCATCCAAGACAGATCAAGCGGGTGAGGAGCAGTGGGAAAAGTCCTTTAGGGTGGACAGAACTGAAGGTTCCCTATCTGCGGGCGCGGCAATCGCCGACATGGTTCTCGGAGACCAGATAGAAGGCGATGACTCGGGGATTCCGTTATTTAGGGATCCAAACACTGGAAAGGAGATATCATATCGCTTATCGGCTGCCCGGCTCAGGGAGGGGCTTATGGGAGCAGGCCTGGTGGGCCTGGCACATGGAACGCATTCCCTGCGGATCGGTGGCGCAACGGCGTATGCAAACTCAGTGAGTGGTGGAGAGCTTGTAGCTGGTTTTATGGGGTTGTGGCGGTCAAGCGCACGATTCGACTATCTATACGCCTGTAGCGAGACATTGGAACGTGCTGGGCTCGCCGTAGCGCGGGAGAATGGCGGAGAAGTGGTGGGTCCCGGGGGTCCTGTGAGTGCCTACGCGGCGGGTCTCCACTAAGGATGAACAGGACGTGTATCCACTACGGCGGTTTGCGTGAAAAGGGGGTTGTACCGTCGGCTCGGTGTTCGAGCCACGGGGTGTGGAGCGTGCGGGTGCCCCACGACAGCAATGCCACATGTAAAGCTGTAAGGTGCCCGCAAGCGCCAGTCACACACCCCGCCTCCGCATGAACCACTGTGGTGTGTGGAAAGACGTGGAGCGCGCCGGGGCTAAAACTTAGCTTTCACGACTTTCTTCACTTCGACACACATACACCAAGCTTCCCACACTTGAGTCGACTATCCGCGCAAACCACGTTGCGCTTGGTACTGCAAATCTCGAAAATCCCAGCATCAATCTGGCAAGCGAAAGACCCGTTCTTCGGTAGACACCGCAGCGGCCTCGTCCGCTCCGAGGACCCGGTCTTCTCGATGTGTGTGATGCACCTTGGCTCCCAGAATCTGGCGTTGGGTCTGCACCGCTGGCCCAGCTTGAGAGTTCTCATGGGATTGAAGCACCTGCTGTCTTGTCGCCGACTCCCTGTACTCACCACATCCGGGCACTTCAATTTCCCGCGGCACCACGAGTCACTCTCACAGTACCCTCCCACCGGCACTGGAACACGACATGTCTGGATCCCGAACCCGTTGAAGTCCAGCTTACATATAAGTCCCTTCGCGCACTTGCGCGCAGTCAGAGCCGAGTCCAAGCAAAAAGCCCCATTCCCCACCTGCACGATCGGTTTCTCGCAGGTCTTGCTACTGCTGAACGTGCTCGTTCTGCATACCAGTCCAGGTGCGCACGGCAGTTTGTCACATGGCGCGCCCACACTGGCGTGCGTTGGTTTGAACGGAGCCATGTTCGGGTCTCCCTTTCTGCACACGCCGCTCTTGCACACCAAGCCTTCGCCGCACTGAAAGCGGAACTTATTCGGACATTTCTCGCCCAGCTTGCGCAACTTGACGCAGTACGGTAGGGGAGGTGGACCGCCCCTGCCAACAAACTGAGAGCGCAAGTTTCTGACGATGCGGCATGATGTACCGCGGGCACACTTGGCGAATTCCACATTGCAAACGGAGCCCTGTGGGATAATCTCGGTCTTGCGAAGGCACAAGAAGAACACGTTGGGGAAAGACGCACCGCGGGTACCTGGCACGTTGCGCCCGAGACGGCACTCGTTCGGGAACGATTGGCTCGAGCCTGGGCATCTGCTCAGACGGCTGCCTGGCTGGCAGAACACTTGGTTCACGTCCGAGTGACGCGGGTAGAAGTGCTGACAAGCCATACGCTTGAGATGTGCAGACCAACGGCAGCTCAGGCCGCGTTCTGCGTCGCACCGGTCGTACTTGGCACTGCAGCGTGCGCCAAGCCGCTTCTCGAGCTGCGAGTACCGTAAGCAGCGTCCCAAGCCGCCCTGCGGGCGATTGCAGCTCACGGGGTCGTTGCGAATACCACGAATTAAGGG
>JAULBV010241703.1:0-12301 GCA_032358295.1 Pterothamnion heteromorphum | reverse complement strand
GGGATGGTAAGTCGCATGAGTCGTGCAGTCGAGCAAGCCAGCGACGTAGTGCACAGCCGCAGCGGTACGCCTAGTATTTGAAGCAGGAAAATAAGCGATAGCAGCTGTAGTGGCCTATTGAGTATATATATATACAGTAGTTGCGATAATAGCAGTAGATGGGGCGCGTGGAAGAAGACTTGGTGATGTCCACCGGCTCATCGTTCTTCTGCATTTCGAGGGCCACGAGCTTCTGGGCGTGTTCCGCGTTGCGGGCTTGGCGAGACACCTTGATTGTCTTGGAGATGAAGCAGCAAGTCTTGCCCGGAGTACCGGTCAAGGTCTTGCAGTCGTAGGCCTTACAGGGCTTGGAGCAGGTGTGGGGGTCGAATTCATTCACGGGGATGCACTGACAAGGGCATTGTTCGGTTTGACGTGCGGTGAGGAATTTGGCGGCAGTCACGGACGGGGCGGCGTGGGTGACGCAAACAACGGCCAGGGTGGCCACGAGGAAAAAGGATGTCCTGTTCATGGTGGCAGTAGAATGTGGAGGGGGTGTGTGCGGGGGGTTGATGGAGGTTGTAGAAGCGGTAAGGAGCAGGTTGAGATTCGAACGAGGGCGAGGATTTATACTCTACGGTAGGTGCTTATGTGCAGCACGTGGCTGACAAACACGATGATGATGATGAGAGTAAGGCCGCGGAGATTCATGGTATGCATCGTGACGAGAGAATGTATGGCGGGTGATGGCTGTGAGATGGATCGGTCACTCCGTGCCTTTGGATGGGATGTGCATGCCTTTTTGACGGTGGAAGAATTTCCCGTTCAGTTCCCGCCTGTTGCTCGGCGGGACATCGTTCAGATGGCCAATTTATGATGTTCTCTATACCTGTACTCATGTGATTGTGGGCACTAGAGGCGTGTGCGGAGTGAGGGCAGAGATGTAGTGAGAATTGTTGGATGTTGTTGTGCGCAATTGTGTGCATGATTGGTGGTTTGGTGCGGTTCATGGCATCCAGTACGCGCATGTAGTGGTTGAGCACAGGAAGACGGATGGCGTGTGGAGTGGTCGTGTGGCGTGGTTTGCCCCGTTACGGTTGGAACACGGATGTACAGCGGCATAGTCAGGCGCACGCGCGGCAGTGTAGTGCGGTCAAGGCCGTCATTGGCGGCTAAGAACATGATAGCTGCGGCGTCTATGTTGAGTTGTCCGAAACGGTAAAGATAGTTGTGTTTCCATAAAAAGAGTTTCCGTGTGTTGATAGACATCAGATGTCGGGCACTGTGCTTTCCATGCAATGACGATGTGGTACTTAGCTGAAAAATGACGGCGGTGCTCCTCTGGCATGTAAGCGCCTTACTTATATTGGAGCTAGCGGTGTCAACAGCAGAGTGTTTCTCCTGGCAGGTAAGCTGAGTACATGTGTAATCAGTCCGTGTTGAAAAGTTGTACAACAGTACGACGAATTGTGATAATTGGCAAAAAGGGTAGAAGGATATAGAAGGATGGGGTATACAAAGGGCTTCAGTCGATGTGTCACCGGTCTTTCACCGGTCTCATGTACAGATAATATGGGCACCGCCGCCGAAGTTCAATTTAGAGCAGTCACACCTACGTAGTCTCTAATGATTCAAAGGATATGAACGTCTTCCCGGAGGGGAAATAGTGATATAGAAAGCTCGACCCGAGAAAAACAGCACCTCGATAGCCGTCCCGAATATATCGCTCACCAAGAACCTGTCAAAACGATTCCCCTGCGCTTCACCATTGCACTCACGCCTGTCTTGTGACTGTCCAGGAAGTGGTAGTTTATATGGGATTGATGCATGCACGGCAAACGCTTCGAACGTACTGCACTTCTGAGAGGCGAGTAACGGGTCCGACTCCGGTCGTCCTACAGACGGGAAGAAATCACCCTATTTCTCGACCAAACATGAACATGGAAGTCCAATTTACTGGAATAAAGCTCTCAGCGATGTGCTACGTCTGATGGTGTGTTGGGTTTTAAACGAAAGCTCCCCTCTTCACGGAATCATTTCATATATATGACCCTCTAAACCCCTAGTACCTCAAGTTTTCTTGAGGTTAGCGAAAATAGATGATTCTGGAAATCTCCATACCTCAAGAAATCTTGAGGTATGGAGGCAATGGCTGAGGTATGCAACAAGCGCGGAAACACTGTACAGTTGTGAAATATGCAATACTATTGAATGTGCTATGCGATGTGAAATATATGCACTGCACGCATATGCGGCTGAAAGATGACAGCTATTGCTACGCGAGTGACGACTACTACTGCAAAAGCAGTGAACTACGAGCACATATTGCGATGGCCCAAAGAGACGAACAATGGCGATTGAGAGACTAGCCGATGCATAGAAAGCGATTGAATGCTTTATGCTAATCGGGAACAGCAATAGAAGCATTGCGACCCAAGAGACACGGATGGCACTTCTGACAACATATACATGGGCCACATTGCGGCAAACGGATAACAGCACAGCTAGGTCTGACAGTAGATTGATTGCGACCTAGAAGTCGCCGATTGCACTGAAGAGCGACATCGGAGAGCGAGGAGCTCTATTAAAGAGGCGACAAACGGAGCCGCTATGGTGTGACGCGGCAACGGCGGACACCGACTTTTGACAACTTCATCGACCATCGTGAGCTATCAATTCCTTCCATCAACCCGAAGTTCCCACTGCACTGTTCGACTCCGAAACTACCACTTTTCATAACAGTACAGTAGAAGAAACCTGGTCGACGTCGCCACTGCTCTACCCGTTCGGTTCTACTTCGACATCTCATTCCAGTTGTTCCTAATTAGGCGGCTCACATTCCAACTCCATCAGAGGTATCATCACCACTACTGTAAATATAGATGACAAGATGACTGTGGTACGGGAAGGGGTGGGTACAAGTGGGACAAGTCGGGTATAACCCGGGACATGCAAATTTTAATTCAATTAAATAATTCGCATGAAAAAAGCTCTTCCTGGCAGACTTTCACCTCAACGGCTCTCCGTTCTAGCTGAACGGCTCCATGAAAGTAAAAAGTAAATACGCAGAACGCTCGATGACAGACCCGCGAAGAACTGAGAACCATAATGCAAAACTACAGGTGATACAAGCCACATATCATGCAGATCACAGTACAGTTCGCGGCAAAGCGAAACAGGAACGGTATCTGATGCAAAGGAAGGAACGCCTTTCCGCGGGAAACAGTAGACGAAAAGGAATATACTATAATAGTGGAACATTGAGAACCATAACGGCTCTGTCCCGTGATATTGGTACGTCATTGCATCGTGATGACAAAAGCACAGCGTTATCAGAAGCGTCAAGAAGCTCGGCTCCGCACTGCTTTGCATGCCAACAAACAAGGCCTGCCAGTCCGCAAAGCCGCTCGCATAGCGCAACTCAGCAAGTCCGCCTTTCATCGGCGTGTGCACAGCATGAATGGACAGGACAGGGACACACCACTCCGTCTCAGACGCGGCCAGAATCGTGCGCTGTCGGACGAAGAGGAGGCTACCATCTGCCAACTGCTTGTTCGTGAAGCAGACCGCGGGCGTCCCCTTACGCGACTGGATCTCAGTGACGCTGTGTACATGTTCGCATCTGCCATGAGTCCTGAAAGACAGTCGAAACTTCCGTTCGAGGACCTGACACCTGGCCGAGATTTTCTACGGAACTTCATGAAACGGAACAGCGACAAGATACGTTTGGGCCGTCCGGCTAAAGAGGCCGAAGAGAGATGGAGAGCGTGCAATGCCGATACGCTAACTACGCATCTGGCGTCTTTCGAAAACGTTCTGGTGGAACATGGCATCAGTGCTGCACAATTGTACAACCTTGATGAAACTGGTGTCACTCCCAACCGCGACACATCTAAGCGCACGTGCCAAAAGATGCTACTGCGCACGTCCAAGGCCAAGACTACACAAGTGCGCACCACTCATTTTAAGAATGTTGACAGGATAACTATGATGGCAACAGTCTGTGCAGATGGTTCATCCTTCCCTCCGTTTTTCGTGTTGAAAGGAAAGCGCATTCCGTACAGGGAAATCGTCGTGGACAACCGCTACGAGATGGAGTCCGTCTTCGACTGCCTTCCGGATGGCTCATTGTTGACGGTGCGCGAAGAAACTGCCTCGGTGGATCAGTGGAATTTTGCAGATTGGGCTAGGCATTTTGTAACCGCGATGCGTCCGAAGACATCCAATGGGCGTAAGGTTCTCCTCACCTACGATGGGTATCGTTGCCACATTACCCTCCGGGCTCTGGATATTTTGAGCAAGGGGGGAATTATCGCATACTGTCTCCCGGCTCACACGAGCGGCAAAACGCAGCCTTTGGACGTCGGCATATACGGCCCATTCAAGGCTCGCCTGCATACCGAGGTCCATACGGCAGAGCAGTGTGGATATGGTTCGGAGTTCGACCAGTTCGATTTGCTCCATATGATTAACCGTGCATACACGGCGTCTTTCACGAAGACCAATATTCTGTCGTCATTCCGGAAGTCTGGTTTGTGGCCGTTCGATGGGACTGCCCTCCTTGGCGTTCCTCGCCCTGCTACTGCATCTGCCCCTGATGAAATGGTTACTGTGGAACGACTCGCTGCAATGCTGGATGCTAAGAGAGCGCAGGTGCGTGCTGGGAATCGCCTACAGACAATTGAAATACGGAGGGGGTTCCTCGACACTACGAGGGGTCTTGTGGTTTCGCAAGATGAGGCCATGCGCGCCATTGGTGCAAAAGAGTCGGCGGAGCGCCGCAAGAATGCGCAGAAGGCTTCCAAGGAGGCCGAAGAGCAGAAGGTCTTTGACAAACAGCGCGATACGAAGCGCGCGGCTCGCAGGGACTTTGAGATGTCTGCTATGAAGCGCCGCGTCCTCGAATACGGCGATGCTGCTGTTCTGCCTCGCTCGTTCAAAGTTCGCGCTGCAATCGCGAAGGACAGGAAGCGCGTCCGATCGGAAAAGAACGGGAACCTGTAGGTTTGGTTTGTACTGATTTGGTGCAATCTAGGATTGGCCCAATGATCGATTAAAATTTGCACGATATTTTGCAGTCTGCAAATGTTACCGCAGTCCCACTTGTTGCCGACTTTTCGTCTTTTTATTGCCCGGACTTTGCAGTAGTGTTGCTCGCTAGCACAACGTCCATTGGCAACCATTTCGAAGAGTCATATAGGTCCTTGAAAGAGCTTTCTGACCATATAATTTTCATATTATATGGACGACTAGTGGTCAAATTGTTCGTCGATCTTTCGATTTGTCCCATTTAAGGACCCCCCTTCCTGTATGGGCACCGGTGGAGCACGGCATGCGTAGCAGAGGGCCTGTGATACTGTAGTACAACTGTACTATTCCAGCTGATACGACATGCAGTGAATGTTCGCTTCTACAGAAAGGTCCGCACTGGCACTGAAGTAAAGGGGTCAGTGCCCCTTTACTTCAGTGCCAGAACTTAAAACCCCTTTAGTTCTGCACCGTACACTCCCAACTGGAGAACTGTCGATATGCTTTATTTACCTCCGTACGCAGTTGTATCCTGAGTGTTGTTTACTGCGAAAAAACACACACAGGATCTACCTCTATCAGAATCTGTGGCTACAGAACTGCTACTGTATACTCTAGCAGCCCCATTCGTAAGGCTACATACTTGAGTAAAATTTTTAGAGGTCTTACGGAACGGAGTACTTTTCGTTGTGACTTCGTAAGAAATAGCCACGGCATGCCACGTGTACGTAAATAGCGAATCGAAAAGACAGTTACGAAAACACTTTACGGGCCCCGTTCATTCGGTACCGTCCAAAGTGGCCACCGTCCCATGGAAAGGAGGCTTTGTGCCTACTTTTCCTATTTCGTTAAATCCGCGAAATAACGAAAAATGAGAACGCGTGGTTCGTGTATTTCGGTAACGTGTACCACGTTACCGAAAAAATTAGCGAAACCTATACGAAACGACTTTCGTAAGACCTCTAATGTATGGCAACGCGGACTGCTGCAGACACGGCGGCACACGCAAGGTTTTCGATGCACACGACTAACATTACAGTTTTTACGGTACTTCACTTTTCGCCTTACAGTTCCCGTATCACGTGTTAAAAGCCCTGTTTAATTCGATGGGACACATGATAGTTTCATGTTAACAGTATTAGGTTTCGGTAACCCTCTCTGTACTGGAGTTGTATCGAACGCGTGCATCCGGCTGTGAGGCGCCAAGGAAATGAGTACTCCCGCAGAACCCCCCACCACCCGACACGCGTGTCGAGTTGGGTGCTCCTCTGCGTTCTGCCTCGGCGGAACTGGCGCTTCGCACAATTGAACGTCTACAGAAGTGACAAATACAAGCAGTCTGTGTTGGCCAAATTCGCCAACATTGTTCATTGGCACCGACGCGGACTTGTCAGTATCCAAAGCCGCGCTGCTCAGCGCCTGCGCAAAGACGGAGACCACGGTACGCGCACCACGTGCGCGTGCTGAATGATTTTTGACTTTACATACGTCGACGCGAACGGGGCCGGTTCCACCCGGGGTAACTGCAGGGGAGTGAATTCACAGCGGGTTTAAGCGCGCACCGGCATCAGATGCTGCAGAGTCCGTAACTGGCAGCGCGACGGTGACGTACGGATCGGACTGGAGGAGTACGCGTACGCGGACGGGTACGCATAGGCTGCCGCGATCACGTCCAGCTGCAGTCGTTGTTGGAGGAGTCCAGAGACGGACGGGCGTTCAACGCCCGTCCGTCATCGCGGCGTGTCTGCCAACTTGGCAGACACGCCGCGATCGCGTCCACGTGCAGTCGTCCTAGGACGAGTTTGGAGACGTACAGGCGTTGGCATACAGGCTGGTGAGGTTGTACTTGAGGTGGGCGCCGTTGAAGGCTCTCGTCGCAGCTGAATAGTGAATGGCCTGTGCGAGCCAGCGGGGGGACGTCTTCAGAAGCAAATGATTGCAGCCTGCCTTCGGGGAGGTCGCACTTGGTGCCCAATAATGGTCTGTACTGTTCTAGACGAACCCGACCTATAAGTTGATATTGATATTCGTTTTTAGGTCGGGCTGTGGAACAGAAATATCCTGGCTGGAAATAGGTATTCTGCTGTACACCACCGTGCAACCAATTATTGTTCAGCGTGCGTCTGGAAAAAAGGTGCAATATTGACTACTAAAAATTAAAAGATTACGTTTTGACCAATAAGCGGATATTGATATTCGTTTTTAGATTGCGTCGTTTCCATTTCAAGTAGACCAATACCTGTGCGTGCGCGTGTTCGGCGCATGGCCCAGCGTTCCTTTCTCAGTGTCCTACGGAGGTCACGCACCGAAACTCTGTAAGTATACACTCTTAAATCGTCCTATGTACAGTACGAAACGTTTCTTAACGCAACATATGTGAACCTAGTCATAAAACTTTGTGCACTGCGCCACCCCCCACCCCGGATACCCCTGCGATATTCTTGCGACATATCTTTGCGGATTTATGACCGTAACCATTACTCCTGTTCGTACAGATGTTCAATTTCCGTTTGGTTGTGATGCGTTCGGTGAACTTCATCAAGTCCGGTATGGTCAATAGGCGAATTAAGGTAAAGAATAGCCCGCTGCGCCCGCTCCGTTCGAATGAATAACACCTGAATACGTCACAACTCGTCCGTACGGAGATCCCATTACGCAGATTCCCGCCAGACTTATAGTATTTGGACAGGTTTACGTCAGGAAGTAGACAAGGTTTCATTCCGCCCGTCCGCGTCGGACGATAACAGTATTCCTTGCAACAGGCTGCATGACAGCAAGGATTGATACACGTCACACACGTAATACTTGCTAGGGAAGATCTTTCTCGTAGTCCACGATACATCAGAACACGGTTCCGAGCATATCGCGTATGTAATCAGTCTAGTGGTGAGACAGTATCGGAACCACGTTCTCGTGCAGACCCGTATTCAACCCACGGAAAGTTCCCGTCTGCAGTCCTTGCGTCAAGTCCGATCTGGTCTGAAGTCCCCGTGACATCCACATTGACATCCTTCGCCACTCGGCCTCCTCCTGCCCATCACTGTCAAACCGCAGCTGCCAACTTCGGCTATCACGTGCGCAGCATGGTGAAAAGAGGTGACACAGCCCAGGCGGCCAGAACAGGCAAGAAGCGACGAGTTTCCAAAACGCAGACCAGTTCTGAAGGAGGCATAGGTCCGAGTAAGAGTGCGGTCATGCGGTTCGCGGAACATTTCGAAGGTGCTACTATGCTGTCTGTGGATCCTGCCGACTGCGTACCCATAGTCATGGACCGGGCAAAGTACCGTGGTGGGGTTGAAAAAATGAAACGCATCTTTCGCGGCATGATGCTGGACGGGACTATAACTGGTGAAGTGAACGTTTCGGCTGGGTCAGGTGCTGCAGTGCTCGTTGTTATCTCCGAGTTATACCGACCTTGTCTTAGGAAGGCTCTACGAGACCAGGGCTGTTCTGACGAGGACATTGACGCAAAGCTGAAAGAAGATCGTGTTTGGTACGGCGTGGTTGACGGCAATTTCAGGCTTTGGGCTATTCAAGAACTTATCCGTGACCAACCTGAAGTGTGGGGTTCGTTTCGATGGTCAGTCCTTGTATTGAAGAAGTCACCGCCCTTGTCTCAACTGAGGCAAATTAAGCGGACTCAAGAAGAGACAAGGAAGGAGGTAAACAGTATCGAGGTAACATTGTACGATGAGTACAAACGTATGTTCGAGGAATACAAACGTCTCAAGAATAGCCAGAAGAAAGTACCGTCATCGACCGCAGTGGCCAACGCTTACGATGGAGGGACACATAAGTCCACAGACTCCGTGGCGCAGAAGGCGCGGACTGCGATCAGGCTAGGAGAGGACGTGATTAGACACTTGGGGGTAATTATGTCGGAGGAACATCCTGCTTTAGCTGCTGCGCATCTGCCTGCTACTCATCCTGCAAAGGATGCAAAGGAAGCCAGCAAGTACATCGACTGCAGGGTATACAAGCGTTTCGTCAACAACATGTGCCTCAAGCAAGCTACGAACTTCATGACCAGAGAAGGCGAGGAGTCTGGCGATGTACAGGTTCACGTTTTATACAGGCTGCGGCATTACTGCAAGGACAACGACTACAAGGCGGCTAACTTCAAAACAGTTGTGGATCAATACCACAAAGCCCGTCTAGCAACAGTCGCAGCACGCAATTTCGAGACACTCATCGGTACTGTTACATGGCCGCAGAAGTTGGATACTTACAGAACGAAGCTGCTTCGCAGCCTCCATTTCGACGTGGAGTTACTTGCGCACGAAGGAAATGGAACGTGCATTTTCCCTAGCCTTCTCAAGGAGTACACTGACCTATACCCGGACGACGCGCAACGCAACATGTCCAAGTATGGTTCGAATGGAATTGAAGACGCTGACAATGAGCACAATGGCTGCACGGATGGAAACATTGTCGTGCCCCGAACTACTCCCGTTCAAGATACTGCGCCGGCCTCAAAGTCTGACAAAAGCGACATCGGTGCCACACAACCCGCTCATGGCGAAGCACAGGACGAAATGGCTACAGCTGACGCGGACGCTTCCCATGGCACGTATCGGACTCCAACAGAGGAAGAAGTCGAGCAACACAGAGAGGAAAGTAAGGCACTGTTACAGTCTGTTCAAGTCGACTTACACAACGCAACATGGCAGAAGTATTTCACATCCATCCGGACAGACGATGATGAAGACTTTGACCTGGTCATGTGTGACCCACCATTCGGGAACCCCTCAAATCCGTCTGGAGCAGGAGATGGTTACGAGGACTATGTAGGAGAGAAGGACTTCAAAAAATACGGCGAGGCTTGCTACAATAGCATGAAGAGGGGAGCGTATATCTTCATCATCACTTCTGCAGACTACGCACATTCATGGAAAACGGCGCTACGAGTCGCAGGATTTGTTGTTTGGGGCGGCCTCTTCGTCTTGGTACGTTGTATGAAAGGACGGCAACTCCGCAAGAAGGGGACGTTCCCGCAGGTATTCACAGAATTCGCTGTGGTGGCCAGGAAGCCTGGTGTCCGAGCGGACAACTTCAAACTCAACTTAGACGATCCGTATGACCTTATACCATGTAAGTACTTCCGCCGTCTTGGGGTTATTGACAAGATACCTCTACCAAGGCCGAAATTGGTCTATCCCGATTCGAAGAAGATTGTAAGAGTGGAGGAGAAGAGCGTACAGTTACTAATGGAGCTGTACAAGACTTTCTGCCCCAGTGGAGGATTGGTTTTTGACGGGTTCGGAGGGACGCTGACTGGTGCCGTAGCCGCTCTGCGGACCGGCAGAAAGTGTGTCGTGATCGAAAAAGATGAGGTATGTTTCAACCTTGCTTTGGACCGCATTCGGACTGTGTTCAACGATATATATGGTTCAGAACATCATGAGACACGTCCAGAACGGGAAAGGCTCGATGAGGCAAGTATCCGAGCTCTTCCAGCAGGCTTATCGAAGGCAATGTCTGGTATTAATGAGGAACTCGAAGACGGAAGTAAAGCAAGCAACGGTGATGTGAATGGCTCGTCCGAACTAGACGAAGGTGAAGAAGAGAACGGTCTTGGTGTGCATCAGTCATTGGAGGCATTCCAGGACGATTTCCCTTCGGGCAATATGGTCTCCTCTCTCAGCAATATGCAATCCTCCACAACTCCAGTATCTGATAGGACGAGGCCTATGTCTATCACTGGGACACCGAGCCGGTCGACAACGACGAAGGACAATGCTTACGATTTTAACGCGGGGACCAATACTTCCGACCGAGTCCTGTCATTGAAAGATTTGGAAATTGAGTTGACGCTGTCTGGATCTGTTCGCGTAACACTGCAGTCCAAGTCTGGGGAGAGCATAGGACAAGCTGCAGTTGCCACCATTATTGGTTCCGCGGGTGAACAACGCCTGAGAAGAGTATTGCACGGACAGGAACTTGACGAGGTTACTTCTACCCTTGGTCTGGTTATAGTCGTGAAAGACGCCCTTATCAACGAGAAGTGCAAAGCTGTACCTTTCCCAGGTCCGCAGTTCGGTCTGGAGGATAGAATTTCAAATGTCGGAGATATGACGAAGTTTGGGTTTTACGCCTGGCCTATGTCTATGATTACTGTACTGCCGTAGAATTGTCCGTCCCGGTCTCCGTTCAGATTTTACTATTACTGCACTCCATCCTTGTTTCCCAAACGTACTGTACGGAAAGGGTCTGCCAGTCGAGTAACAATGAGTTTGAGATTAAAGCCGGTCCCTTACATATATAATTCCTACATTTGCGTTTTACTTGCAAAGTATAGGGCGACTGCAGCTGACACAGTCTGACGTGGTCATTTCCGATACAGAACCAACGCACGCCACAGAAAACATGCAGAACCAACGCACGCCACAGAAAACTTCAGATGTGAATGTGAACGAACTTGAGCGATTCGTTGAAGCGGCAGGAGCACATTGGCGCGACGCAGCACAGGCAATGTGTTGAAGAGTCTCTTTAACACATTGTAGAACTCACACGGAGTGCGCGTTCAGCACAGTTGCTGCCTGCTTGCCTGGTAACCTCTGAGACGACGTGCTCGGGTCTTCGTCTGTACCGAGCGGGTCGAAGTTAAGGCCAACGCTCATCTCCATACTTGTACATGTACAGTACCACACGCAGGCATCCGCCGCCTCGTCCGTCTCTGTCTTTATATGAACGAAGTCCGCGAGGACGTGCATGGGTCGTGGTCTACCCCGACCAGGTCGGGATGACGTCCCGTTCACAAGTCCGTAAATGTTGGAGAAGTTTGACATGCAGAGGCGCCTGGCGCCTCTGACTCGACCGTTGCGTCCTTCATCTGCACAATTACCGCAACCACGTGCTCGGGTCCTGAGTATACCAAACACGTCGGGAAAAAAGCTCGCGATCAAACGTCTACCATACATTTGTGAGCAAGTCGTTTCCACATACAAGCGGAGACATCTTCCTATACGACGTGGAGACGTGCAGTACATGAACCCGACCGTCGCGGCCTTCAAATACGCAACGTGCGCGACCTCGTGCGCCGTTCGTAGTGTACACCAACCAGGTCTGGATGACGGGCCGCGCACAAGTTTGTTATTATCTTTCGTTAAACTTGAACATGCACGGCGCCTGGCGCCACTGAGTCGACCGATGCGGCCCGGTACACATCAAAGTTAGATGGGACGTTGCGCGGATAGTAATCCAGGCGTCTGGCGCCACGACCGTGCCGGCATTTACAAACAATTTGTGCCCCCGGACAAACGCGACTCTTGGTCTACACCGACCAGGTCGGGGA
>JAULBV010241702.1:0-44897 GCA_032358295.1 Pterothamnion heteromorphum | reverse complement strand
ACCAATCACATACGGAGGAATAGTCGGCATGGTCAAAAAACCTCGTTAAACTTTATAATGGGACAATTCCGGGAAACGCCGCACTGTTAGAGGCGAACGCTGTAGGCTCGCGATACCAAGTCGTCGATGATCTCTTTTTGATCGTCTTCTTTGCTCGCCTCGGCTTTGATCGGAGAAACCATCGGCACGGCAGTCCCGAGCAGCTTCACGAACTCGAAGTAGCCGGAAGCCTTCAGGATCGTCTTGGCATTGGCTAATCGCTCACGGCCCGTCTTCAGGATCACGTTGCAAGTGTCGGGGTTGATCGACATATGCTGGCGATTCAAAAGCTGCTTCTCTTGGTGAGCAATCGCTTGCATCGCGGCCGGGCCGACTTCCGCGAGCTTGTCCCATTCGGCCGCAATCGTCGCCTTCTCCGCATCGGCAGCCTTGGCCGCGAACCCGTAGGCACTCGACTCAAGCTGGAGGACTCGGCCCGTCTTCGTCGAAAGGAACGAGTACTGACCGCCGCCCATCGCGCCCATGCCCGAAGTCTCGGCCACGCCGTTGACGCTCAGGTCGGGCATCTTGCCGTCGTCGCCGCCGACCTTCGATCCGCTGAGACTCGCACCGTTGTTGGCCGCGTGCTTCAAAGCCATCAGGACTCGCTCGACGACGTTGTTTCGATCCGTGTCGTCCATCAAGGGCTGGCCGAGCTTGGCCATTTCGTCTTTGAGTTGGCCGACGTATTCGTCGAGTTTGGCCGTCGGAACGATATCTGACTCTTCCTTCTCGGGCATCTTCGGCTCAGGAGCGTCGGAGCCGTCGGGCATCTTAGGCAGCTTCGGCTCGGCCATCGGGTCCATCTCGTCGACTTCGACTTCAGCCTCGACTTCGTTGTCGGCATCGCCGTCCGATTCGCCGCCCATATTGTCGGCGTCAGGCTCTTCGTGTCCTTTGTCTTCCTTGCCAACGGGCTTCTTGCTTTTCTTTTCTTCTTCAAGATCCATTGCGAGCCCCTTGGTTTGCAGCAAACAGGTGATTTCTACTTTGCCAGCCGTTGATAGTAACCGCGTGCCTTCGGGCAAAGAGCCGGCTACGGCATTCATGAACCCTGTCTGGTTGTGCTGAACGGGATGAGTACACAAAGCGGCGTGAAGGATGATGTCCTTATGAACTCGACCTTGACCATCGACCCAATTGCCGATGCCGGGCGAGACATCGGTCACTACCGTGCCATCTTTTTCATTGACGAGCCGTTGCGAATCTTGATCGACTTTATAGCCGGGTGGTGTGTGTGCGATCATCCACAACGACCCGTCTTTGTCTTTTTCGAGTCGGTCAATGTTGCCGCTATTCCAGCGGGCCAATTGTTCCTCGGACGCGAACGGGTCTGATTCGTCGGGAACGGCTTGTAACTTGTGGCCCCACGGAACGGGGAAGTTGAAGCCTTCCTTGCGAAGGTTGTTGAGTGACTTTTCCCAGTGGTCAATTCGCTCGGGCGTAATGACGACTTCGCCTTGGGCCGACATGAAGATGCCCGGCTCGGCGAGTTTCTTTTTATAGAGGGATAGTGCCATTTGCTTGATGCTACCTTGATGGTCAGGGCAACATAAAACATCTGTGAGATAAAAATGCCGGCCAATAAAAACTTCATCGCCAACGAACTTCGTCAGGCCGAGATCCACACCCTGACGATTGGCGGGACGCCGGCAGCGGGCGATACCGTCTTCCTGACGATTAACTCGAAGAAGATCACTTATACGCTCGTCACGGGCGATACGACCTCGACGACGGCATCGGCCTTGGCGGCGGCAATTCGCTTGTCGCGGGAAGGCGAGTTCTCGCAATTCTCGATGACGGTGTCTTCTGCTGTGATTACGGTCACGGCAAACGCTCCCGGTCGACCGATCACGGCGACAGGCTCAGGGGCGTTGACTGTCGGAGCAACGGGCGGCGTGACGATTACGGACGCTCTCGTGCAGGCGAACTTAGGACCGGCCGACGCGAACGACATCAACAACTGGCAGGGAGGCGTCCTCCCCTTGACGACCGACTCGCTCTACTTCGAGAACGCGACGTTCCCGATGCTCTACAACCTCTCGATCATGAGCGGGTTTAGCCTCGGCGCAATCTACGTTCGGCCGACGTTCACGGGCGGCGGCATTGGCTTGCCTTTGTTTGCTCCCGAAGGATATCGCGAGTATCGCGGCGGTCGCCTGACGGTAACGGCGTGCCCAATCTTGAGCCTCGAACTGCCCGACGCTTCCGGGGCCGGCTCGTTCCGATTTGACACGGGATCGACAGCCTCGGCCGTGTTTATTCTCGGAAATGGGAATCCGGGGATTGGTCAAGAGCAAGTCGATTGGATTGGATCGTCTTCTAGTTCGACCGTCGAAGTCCTGAATGCGGGCGTGACAATTGCGACAGGATATGGCGAGACTGCTTCAATATCGGCGATCAACGGCACGGGGTCGGCGATCTCGCTCGGATCGGGCGTCACCATTACAACTTTGAATGTCGATTCTTGCACGGTCGACGCTCGGTGCAACTTGCCGGCCGTCAACGCGAACAACGGGACGACAATCACGATTCGCGATACAGCGACGATGGGGACGGTACAGCTTGATAGCGGGACGCTCGTTCACATTTCCTCGGGAAACATCACAACCTTGTACCTTGGGTCGGGCGCGACGGCCGACTTTAGCCAAAGCCGCGATCCGATCACGATCACGAACGTTGATCTCAACGAAGGGGCGACATTGCTCGATCCTTACAAGCGGATCACGTTCACGAACGGAATTGGCCTGCCTCGGACTGGCGGTCAGCTCTCGGGCTTGGTAACATTAGACTTAGGCACGAACTTGCGAGTGCAACGCTCGGCCTATTAAACTTTATAATGGCAGAGATATGACTAATCCGGCAGGATGGATTGGCGTTGATTTGGATGGAACTCTGGTCAAATACAATGGCTGGAAAGGGATATTTCACATCGGAGAGCCAATCAGGCCAATGGTCGACCGAGTCTGCCAGTGGCTAAATGAAGGGCATACGGTCAAAATATTTACGGCCCGAGTTTCTGATATGCGATCTGCCGAAGAGGCCAATCAGGCGAGAGCGTATATCCAGGACTGGTGCTCGAAAATCTTTGGCGTAAAACTCGAAGTGACAAACATCAAAGACTTTGGCATGACTCAGCTCTGGGACGACAGAGCCGTCCAAGTTGTGCCGAATACGGGATTGACCATCGAAGAATTCATCAAACAAGGATCGTGATCTATGCGAGAGATGACCGTTTCGCCGCCCGAAGTTGTCGAGGCCTCTATTTTGCCAAAGGCTCCCTTGCTTCCCGAGGCGACGGCGTTCTGGGTGACTTACGAGGCCGGCAATCAAGTCCTCGGCCCGAAGAAGGTCGTTGCAGAGTCTTACAAAGTATCGGCCGACACTTCTGTTGTGTCGTTCTTCGACAAGACGGGCAAGAACGTCTTGGCTATGTTCAACTTCAACAACATCGTGAGCATCGAACTGATTCCCAAGACGGGCCTCCCTTCGTAATCCAAACATCACAAAAAAAAGAGCAGCGATGAAAATTAAAGCGAGCGAACTTAAGGTAGGCGACAAGATTATAGACAATAACTCATCGCAATCAGATTTGGTTGTTTCTAGCGTGAGCGATCTTACTGTTTGCAAGAAAAAAGTGGACGACATGCTTGTTGTCACATGCCAAGTGGGATGCAACCCTATGCATTTTGTCGACTGGAAGCTCCACAAAAGCCAAGATGTTGAGATTGATTCAAATATCAAAACGGGCCTTCCTTCGTGAGATGACACTATGGCTGTCTTGAGCGTTCCCGGAGTCCGGCAGCAAGCCGAGTACGATTGCGGGGACGCCGCAGCCATGACCGTCATCGGATTTCACAAAGTCCAAAGCAATTTTAAGTTGGCGAATCCTCAGCAAGGAACGGATCCCGTATCCTTGGAGACTCGGCTTCGGAACATGGGCTTCGAGGTTCTCGCGGGGCCTGCTCGTGTCGAAGACCTAAAACACTTCTCCGATACCTATCGGCCCGTGATCGTCCTCGTTCATTGGCCAGACGGTCTCGACAGCCATTACATCGTCGTCAGAGGCGTCTCGCGTGGCTATGTCTATTTTTTCGACCCGGAGTCTGGGAACGGCAAACTGAAGGCTGACGAGTTCGACAAGGCTTGGGTCGCTTACGGTCGAATTGGAGTCTATCGAAGGTGGAGCATCATCGCATGGACGCCTTGACTTTTTCAATGACAAGCCATAGCAAATAACCAAAAGGGGTTTTATATGGCCGGCAGCTACGAACACGTCAATCCTGACAAAAGTGGATCTTGGTCGCTGATCGACAATTTGGGAGACGCTTACGAGTGCATCGAGGAGTTGCTTTACCTTGTAAGATGTTTTGCCGACAAGAAGGATATCAAAGAGGCATTGAAGTATTTTTACAAGTTTGAAAGCGGCAGGCTTGACCCGGCCAAGCTTTCGAGGCCGTCATTGGAATCGGAATCTATGCCTTCGATCAGTGATTATGGTCGGGCCTACTTGGAAGCCAAAAAAGTTATGAGCCAAGACGAATGATAATCGTGGCTGCGGCATTCGCGATGTTTTGCATCGGATCCTATTGCTCCTACACGCCGGCTATTCGCTCCCATTGGTCCTATATCCCAATCACGATTGCGATTTCGATCATCGGTGGCTCCCTTTGGGCTTGGACGGTTAGGCGATGCCCGAGCAACAAGGAAGTCCTCTTCTGGTCGCTCGTTTGGGATTTCCTCATGGTCGTCGCCTATTACGCACTCCCTTTGGCCTTCGGGGCGGCAAATATTCCATTCAAGGCATATATCGCGGCTGGATTCGTCATTTTTGGCCTAATATGGTTCAAGTCCCTTGTTTCCTGACGGTCGATATGTAAAACTCGTCAGGAAGGAGATTGTATGAGAATTCCTACAGAGATTGTCGTAGCCGCAGCTTTTGTGAACGATGAGTTTCCAACGACCGAGTGGGAAACGAATGAAGGTATTATGGTTTCTAGGATTGTTCCTAAATGGGAAGCGAACGCCGAGTTGATCGCCAAATGGATTTTGGAGAATCGCGATGAGTAAGACCAAGAAAGGCGATGAGCTTTGGACGAAGAATCATCGAACGTTCGACTTTCCTCGTGACTGGACGGTTTATAACGAGGTCCACGTTCGTTTTGACGGCGGCGTCGGCCCGAAGAATCCCGGTGGCGTCGTTACGTTCGGATGGACCTTGTACGGCGTCAGGGAGAATGCGGGCGACAATATCCAAGAAGGGTTCGGCTACTACGCGAACTTGCCATACGAGAAGCGGACGAATAACGTCGCGGAATGGGCCGGCCTCGTCGACGCCCTCGAATGGATGGTCGAGAACAAAGTCGGCGGTCACAAGGTCAAAATCATTGGCGATAGCCAATTGGTCATCGGCCAAGTCTCGGGCAAGTGGAAATGCTCAAAGGATCACTTGAAGGAACTTCGCAACGAAGCTTTGGCCCTCTTGCTCCAATGCTGCGGCTCGCGATTCGTCGCCAAATGGGTTCCTCGTCACCAGAACGCCTATTGCGACCATTTGTCAAATCTCGCCTTCAATAAACACAAGGACGCTCCCGATGCCCGAAGAGACTAACGACCGAATGACGGAAGATGAAGAATTGGCTAGAATCCACGGGTTCTACAAAGACTGGATCAAGGACTTGCATTTCTATCAGGCCAAGCTGGTCGATGAAAAGCAAGCAGTTGCCATGATGTGCTATCGGCTTCTCAAGGCGGTCGGAGACCCATGCGATCCACGAGGCGACGAAATAGACTGGGACGAGATCATAAAGGTCAAGAGCGAAATGGAGGTTTGGGGAGATGACTGAAGAAGAAATACTCGCGGCGATCAGGTACGTCGAAGAGAACAACGGATCAGGAATATGTCAAGATGACTGTACGTCTGGATGCGAAACAAAAAACGAATATTTTATTGAGCTGGCAAAAGTCCTTGCCCGTGTTTTGAAGGCTAAGCTGGTCAAGGTTGAGGATGGATTTGGATCTGAAGTTGACTTGAAGTGCTATCGCTTCGGCACGGGCATCGTCAATGTTATTCGCGATGGATTTGGATCTGAAGTTGACTTGAAGTGCTATCGCTTCGGCACGGGCATCGTCAATGTTATTCGCCCGGAAGGATTATAAGGTATAATGGACGACATTCGGAAGCAGCTCAACGACTACAAAACCAAGATCCTTGGAATGACGGGATACGTTGCCGACGAGCGACAGGCAGAGCAGGTTGTAAAAGAAGCCTTGGAGCGATGGCTTGACGATTACACGAAAGTCCAAGGCGATATCGTCGAGGTCCAGAAACAGATCAGGAAAGATGCGATGACCTTGGCAGAAGAATTTGTAAGAAAATATAGAAAAGGACTTGACGAATCAGTTTGATGTGTGTGATAATGTAAGGTAGACCAGATTGTGAGTCTGGCCTACCTCCGAGTTCCCGCAGTCGTTACCCAGCGAGAAGCCGTTCAATTCATTTTGACACTTCTAAAGCCAAAGTCAACACTACAAGCGTGGAATTCTTGACAGTTTCCGACAGGAAAGGTCCAGAGATGACTCATTAGCCACCATAATCGCGGAACTATAGCCCTTATTGGCAAACGTATCCCATACGCGGACACTCTGCGGAGTTAGGTATGGGTCGTGTGAGTTGCGAATCAACTCAATAATTCACTCTGTTGTGGGGGGAGGCTTGATACGGCCCCTTTCCGACACTTGTTGTCGGCGCAGGTGACGAGTTGGGGTTCATCCCAGAAGCTCGTAATATACAAATTCTGGGCAGTGTAAGCGACGGGCGATGGCCGACGGCGATGCATTGGACTGTCTCCGCAAGGGGGCAGTCCGCTCTGAACTCCAACCTCAAGCGATCTTTGCCGTGGGTTTTCGCCTTTCTCCCCTCAGTTGCAACTCAAGCCACAAGTCCAGCGACCTGAAACCCAAAGAAACCACACAATGCTCTTTAGCTGATCGTGAGATTCAGTTTGTGTAAGCCGGATGACATTTCACGACTTTTGGTTGTCAGTTTACTTCTTGGCCAATACAACACATCTATCGCCCAGATCCATTCAACTTTATAACGGTGATTGCGTGGACACAAAAGGAGAAGTCTTCAACTTGGTCCGTAGGGTTCCCGAGGGTGCGACAGAGGATGCCCAACTGAATATCGTCACGCCTTTTGGTAATGGACGATGGGGGAAGGCCGTTGTCAGTGCTTACGGGTACTTGCAAAAGCTGGAACGCGAAGGCAGGATTGAGTTTGTCGAAAGTCTTGGACACTATGTTTCTAAGGAGATGAAATGAGCCTGACAGACTTGAAGTACGCCAAGGACGAGATCGCCCAACTCAAGGAGCGTATCGCCGAGAAGAATCAGAATCTTGATGCCTATCGATCCGAGGTCGTGGAACTGGACGTTCGTCTCAGTCTTGTAGAAGGATTACTCAAGGATGCCTGCAAGATGATCGAAGTCGGCATTTGTGCGATTGAAGGCGAAGTGATGGTAGGCGGCAACAAGGATTCGGTTGTGATGCGTGGGTTTTTGGCTAAGTCAGCACGGTTACTTGGAGACAAATAATGGTCGCACCAATGGGATTTGACGACAAGCCGAAGGAAGTCACGGCCGAAATGTGGCTCGGGACGGCATGGCAATTGATCTTCATGACTAGGGAGGTTTTGTCGATTCTCGACGAGGAGCTGGATTTTGACGACGAATTCCAGATCAGGGTTTCGACGATTCTCGATCACTCAAAGGAGTTTCTTGCTCGGTCATTCAAGAGGATGAGCGACGAGGACAAAGCTATCGCCAAAAAGAAGCTATTAGAGGGCTACGAAGATGAATGATCCGAATACGCCTCCGGGCGAGCGACCTTACACTTTTGTGAAGTGCGTCAATTGCGGCAAGTCGTTTTCGAATCCTGCGGATAAGACGGGCTGGTCGTGGATGTTATGTGAGCCATGCTTTGCCCCCGATATCTCCGACGAATCCGCTTGGGAAGGAGATGATGTCCAGTGAACGACCCGAGTAAGCCGCCAGATTGTGGCCAAGACGCCGAGGACGGATGCGACGTGTGCAAGAAGCCTTGTGGATCGTTCTATATCTCTGAAGGTCTTTTTGTGTGTTACTCGTGCCTCATAAAACTAGCGAGGGGTAACTCATGAACGACCCAAGCAAGCCGATTGACGAATGCTGCGTATGCGAGTCGATCAATGTCTTAATTGACTACAATGGCCACTGGTATTGCAGCTCTTGCTATTGGGAATTGTCGGTTGGGCTAGGCTTGCCGGAGGGTTCCTCATGACGTCGGCCGAACATAAGAAGCTTGTCGTGAAGCAACAGGAACTCAAGGAGGCCATCAAGCTGAATCGGAGGCAACAGCAGAAGACGGACGAAGTGATTGCCGACCAGATCGCCCAATTAACAAAGGTCGAGGCTGAATTATCTAAGCCAGTCGACATTATCATCAGCGAACACGCGATCCTACGTTACTTGGAGCGGGTCGCGAAAATGGATATGGTCGAACTTCGCGAGACGATCAAGGAAGAGTTCGGCCTCGGGGCTATTGCCATCAAAGACGGCGAATATAAGTTAAGCGTCAACGGATGGCGGCTCGTGCTCAAGGAAAACACGCTCGTCACCATCGAACCAGCAAGAGGGAAATAAGTTATGGCAGCAAAAGCATTGGGGCATCAAATGACCCGTATGGTCCGAGTCAACCGACAAGTCTTGATTGACACCCTGAAGAAGAATCGCGAAAAGCATCTCCAAGAGTTTAACGAGGCGATGGCCGGTTATCGACAGTTAGCATTGGATAAAGTCCTGACGGCATTTTCAGGATTGAGCAGCAGGCTGGAAAACAGAAAAGCAGAGATCGTCGAAAAAGTATCGACTTTCAGAGCCGAGACGGCGTCTACGTTTTCCGACTACCTCGTCATCTTGGAGCAAGTGGCTATCAATCTCAAGGTTCCCGTGAGTTACGCCGACGCCTACGACGCAGCTATCGACATGGCGACGTTCGATACGAGGGACGAACTAGAATTGTCGGGAGCGGAATTTCAATGCTTCTGCCGTGACGTTTGGGATTGGACTCATGAGTTCGAGGCCGTCAGCACGATGTACGGACCTAAAGGCAAGTGATCATTATATTCTGTAATGGAGATTGTGAATGACAAAGACTGATTTGGATAGCTTGATGGGATCAATCCTTGAGGTCGAATTGCTGATGATGAAAATCAGCACCGATCTCAAAGGCTTGAGAAGCGTCTTGGATACGATAGCTGAGCTGTATCCAGAGTGGGATTCGAAAGACGAAAAAGAGCGACTTTATTTAGTGACCGAGTGCCTTGGTGAAGAGACGGCAACGAGGATCTACAATACGACTCAAGAGTTCCTTGAATTGATGGAAGGCTAACCTCGGGCCGAGTTTCTTTCCAAGACGGTCGGGGCGTCGGAACTGCCTCCGCTTCGACAGAACGCCAAGTTAAGGGCGTCCATTGAATCGGGCGAACGGCCAATGACCTTGCGGGTCTTGTCCTTATGCCACACGAAACGTCGGCCGCGATGGTCGTTCTCGAAACGGACGGCCATCGCCTGCCTCTTCATCTCGACGAGCGACTTCTCGGGCAACCTCGACAAATCAATATCGTCGGCATTTGCGGCCATCACCGTCTCGAACCACAACTGATCTCTCATGAGAGGGTACTTGTGGCTCTTCTCGGCTATTGAGCCCGCGCCGACGCCCACGGCGTTATAGCCGGCCGCTTTGAGGAAGTCGGTCACGCCGCCGCCGACACCGTCATCGTCGATATTCATGACGATATGCTTCGGAGTCGCCATCGGCTCCGTCTTCGGGCGATTCTCGTTGTAAATCTGGCAATACTTCTCAGCATACTTGATCAGCTCAGAGTAAGTACGGGGAACGTCCCACGAGGATCCGACGCGATGCTCTAGGGCGATGTTGTCACATTGGATGATCACTTCCGTCTTATCGCCGCCGCCCCGACTTACGTCGCAACCGATTTGGGGAAGGACGCGCCAGTCGATTTTAATGGGAACTTGATCAGGAAGACGGCGGCAAGCGGATTGCCATGCTCGGTCGTTCCATACCGACCACTCAGAAGCCGTTGGCCATAAGCCGAGGACGCGAGACTGGCCATCGGCACTTGGTCGCAGGACTCGCTGCTTGCCTTTGCCGATGCGTTCTAGCGATCCATATGGTAAGGACCATGTCGGAGGCCATAACACGTCTCCGGGCCTGTAATCGTCACGGTGGACCTCCTCAAACCAATCCTTGAACCATGTATTGAGCATGGCCATTTCAACAGCACCCGGAATGATGATCTCTTGACCCTTAAGTTCCGCAAGGATGTTTGGGTGATCGAGAGCCGACAGCCGAATACTGTGATACTCGCCCGACTGCTCCTCGGCATACACGGTCGTCGTTGTGTCCGTTGGATTCAAGAGATTAAGCCAGAAGTGCTTGCCGTTTGGCTTAAACATGGACTTGATACCACGGAACACATGCTCGCCTACGCCAACGGCTTCGTCGACGACAAAGAACAAATGCTCGTCGTGGCGTCCGTGAAATGCTTCGGCCGTGTTACCTGTGTAACCCTTCGCGTAATGATCGGGAGCGTCGTACATCTCGGGCATACGATCCCCTTTGAAGTCCCATCGAGTCTTACGCTGTGTTCTGACTTCTTTCCATAGAACGTCCTTGACGTGACGGTCAGTATTGCCGCTCCAATGATAAGTTCCATTGCGACGGACCATGACTATTCCGCTCGGAACCTTGACGCAACGGACGCGGCCTTGATACTTTTCTTTGTACCAATGCTTACCGTGAGTCTGCGGAAACTGCTTTTGCATGTTGGCCGACAATAGGCCGAGATGATAAACGTCCATGTCTCGATCAGGCTTGCGATGTGGCCCCGTAAGATTAGCAACGTATCCAGCCTTCATGCAAAGGATCTGTAATCGGTTTGCAAATTCCTTGCCTTCGTAGATCATGATGCGTTTAGCACCAGACGGATTAGCTTTATCACCATCGCCCATGTAATAGCCGTCGACAAATGCCTTGCACTTCTCGGCGGTCGCGTTCATCATCCAATCGGGAATGCACTTGGTCTTTCCGTTATAGAAGTTTTCGCGGAAGAACTTGGCCCACTTAATGCCGTAGATGCTGTACGACCACGAGTCTCGTTCGTTCCTAGACTTGCTCTTAGATCGTTTACAGACGCAAACTTTCTCCCCGAGTTCCTTCATAATTTCATTGGCATACTCCGGGAAGTAAGCCTGAGCAACCATAACCTCGTATCGTTTTTTGCCAGTTTCTTTGTTGGGCTCGTACCTAGCATGGCCGTCAGCCATCCAGAAGCCGAATAGCTCGTATTGTTTTACAGTCCACTCGTCATCGACTCCGTCCCACTTGACTTCGCGACTCAATCGAAGAAGGCTTTGGCCGTAGCAATCTTGAGCCTCGCGGAATCCCCATTCGTACTTCGGGCCGATGTGCTTGCCGAATCGTTTAACGTAAAGACGATGATTTGGAGTGACGAGAAAGTCAATGTCTCGACCTTTGTAGCCGATCAGTTCGCCATCGTGCTCGTAATCCATCCAGTCGAGCGGGCGAACGAATTGCATCTTGCCGTCAACAAGAGAAGCAACATCGTCATCTTCTTGTAGCTCGAAGATAAACTTCCAGCCATGATTGGTAAGGATCTCGGTCTTTTCATCGAAGCATGGGCCGGTCGTAATACACACACCTGGACGATAGCAGTCGTAGAACCAATTAATCAATGCTCCTGCTAGGAAGCTTTTACCCTGATTATTCGCGCTAACTGCAATAGTCCTATATGGATACGTCAAAAGAGACATGCAAATCTCTTCCTGCTTCGGAGTCAATTGCTTCCGAAGAACCCGATTGATATATCCAATTGGGTCCGTGCGATATTTTTCATACTTGTTTGAGTTGCCGTCTTTCAAGCGACCGACTTGGTCTGGGTACATAGCCCGAAAGGCTCCAGACAGGTCGCGGAGATCTTTATCGCTAAATCCTTGCATTTCTATTGGGCACCTACTTTGTCGCCATCACGCAAGCGACCGACCTGATCGGGCCACATTGCTCGGAATGCACCCGATAAGGCACGAAGGTCTTTGTCGCTTAGGTCACTCATGGGAAGTGATTACTTGGCCTTCTTCGGGGCTTTCTTAGCCTTCGCCTTGCCGCCCTTGGCCGCGATAGCGGATCGTTCGGCACTCGTCAGCTTCTTGGCCCGAGCGGGACCGCCCTTGACGCCGCCCAAATGTCCGAGCTTTGCGGCGTCGATTGATTTGCCTGTCGATTTCTTCGGAGCCTTCATCGTGTCATCCCATAGGTTAAGATCGGAACGTAGTCACTATATCACGAAGGACGCAACGATGACAAAAGAAGTGGTGATAAAAAATCGAAGCGACATGAACCGCTGGTGCCGGCAAGCTTTGCACGACGCCTTGACCGTGTACGGAATGACGCCCCGGGAATGGGCTCGCGTCCAAGGGGTCAGTGAAGGCGTGATCGGAGACTGGATGAACGGGCACAAGGAATTGACGATTGACTACTTGATCGCCTTGATCGGCCGAACGGGGGCGAAACTGCGAATGACGCCGCCCGAGAAGCCGACACGACCGAAAGAGAAGCGAATGACGCGACGGCAACGATTGATCGGCTATTGACGGGATCGACGATGGCTAGGTATCATTGGGAGTCCCATAGAGTGCCGGCCCAAGGCAACGCAGGCTTGGGACAAGATTTCGTGGCAATCAAACTCTCGTTCGTAATACTCAAAACTCGGGTGTAAATTCCGCTTCATCGGTAACGCTTGGAAAATCGCCTTGTGGATTTCCGCATCAATTCCAAAATCTTGTCCTCGACTTATTGAGAGATTGCAAAACCAGCCGCCCATATAGGGATCGCGGTCGGTGATCCTGACGACTCGAATCGGGAACTGTGCGAATATACGCTCGAAGTTATCCATGAAGTCGTCGTGCTTGATTCTTATCTCGTCTATAAATCCACGGCGAGCATATGCCATGCAATGTTCGATTGTGGCCATCATGTCGGTGACATCGTATACATCCCAACGAATCGGATTGTGCTTTTTGTAAACGGTCAAATACAAAGTCGTTGACCGGTTTGGATGGGCCACGGCATCGCGAATACGCTCGGCCTCGGCGTCACGGCCCAATTCTTGGATGCAATCGGCGTAAATCAATCGGACAGCATCGTCATCAGGATTTTCGAAGATCGCACGCAACAACGCCTTCTCGTCTTGGCTAGTCGTCATTTGATGGCCTTCTTTGTCCAAACGGCCTTGGCATTACACTTTATAAAATGTAATGAGCAGATCGGCAAGTGGCGATAACCGAATTCTATCAGTCCGATTGCCTTCTGCTCGCACCAATGACATTTAATGGCGATACCGTGGCTGTTAGTAATTCTTGACTCCGTACTTACCGGCGTTCAGATACGAACCAGTAGGACCGTTTACATAAGTCTCGGAAGTCCAAGAGATGCCTTGGGCTCCCGTAAACGTAATAAGGTCTTGATCCGTGTTTGCCGGCATCGTTCCGACGACCGTGGCTTTCATTTTTCCGGTCGTAATTGCAAGTATGCCGGTCACCGCCGTATTCATTTTTACGGACCCCACATTGCCGCCGCCGTAATACAGGGTGAAATTTTGAGAAGATCCCGAATCCGTCCAGCTTCCTTGGCCCGAGGCATTGTTCGTTATATTTACGTTAAACGACGTATAGTTTGTCGTCTGAGTGTCAAACGCCCAAGATGCCGGATTTGTCGAGCTTGGCTTTGATTGCTGGAAGCAATAGAAATTTTCCGAGACTCGATCAAGATTGTATCTTCCGGCCATCGTGGCGTCAGAAGGAGATGTCGATGCGCCGTAAAAATTTAACGTGCTCGTGTTTCTGAAATAACTGATTCCATCCGAAGAAATTCCAGATCCTCCCCACACATAAACATCGGAGGCTGATTTCACATCAAGAGTTCCCTGATAAGTCGCACCGCTCCCAAAAACATAAAGATCGGACAAAGTAAACTCCATTGTCGGAGTCACTTTGAATGTCGTCGTTCCCGGAAGGGCAACCGTAGAGAAAGACCCAACCTTAATAATATTTGTGTTGCCAGTGCCTGCAGTGATAGACCCCGTTTTCAGAATCGTTTGTGTCGAGTCGGCAAATGTAAACGACCCTTTATAAATAAGGCTTACTTCCGTTGACGCTGACGGTAAATCAAACGTGGTCAAAGTAGGCTGGCTGCCGCCAATGATACCAAAAACGATATCCGCGTTCAGACTTGCGCCTCGCGTGAAATTAACGGAAGAATTTGCGAATTGAAAAATAGGCATGGCCCCGGACACGGTTGGATTGTGAAAGCTGGCGTATAAATTGCCGACATTCACGGTTTGGGCTCCAAAAAACTGTATTCCACCTGATTTATAAAACGCCGGAGAATACATGGTGGAATCGGTTGCGATAATACTTGCCTGCGATGATCCAGAATCTCCCAAGGTCGATGTTTCCGATCCGCTGACAATTAATTTAGTACCGACTGTCGTAACTTTGCCAAGGTTGAGTTGGCTGTTCCCTGAAATGGTGATTGATTTAATCGTGACATCGGCACCGGCATTAAAATTGCATAGTTTATTGTTCGGTATCGTGACGTCATCAGCCGACCCCGGAGATCCGCTCGACTGACGAGTGCCGCCGATGGTCCAATTAGCGGAAGTAGACCAGTCGTTTGTGGTTTGCGGGTCGAACAGCCAAGCGGCCGGAACCTCGCGTGATTCCAAGGATTGCAAGGCCAACTTGCGATTTTTCGTCTTGAGCATCGTTTTTCCAAATTATAAGGTTTAATGGAGTCGTAGCGTATTGTATCAATCGAATCAGGAACGGCTATGGCCAAGCGGTGGTAGGCTAACCAGTTGTCTGCCGTAGGCTACCGCCGCATCGGAGAGGGCATCGAGGGCGGCGGCTTCCGTGTCAAATGCCCTAAATGACATATCTCCATCAACATGATTTTTCAGCCATATAAGCACCGACGATGGAAGTGCGCCCGGCGATGCGATGACGCCAGTTCTATCGCCGTCAATCCAACGCCATAACGAATTCCATTGTTCTGGCTTGGCGTCAACCAGGCGAACAGTCACGATGGGATGCGCCGCAAACAAATCCCGTGCCACGCCGGGGAGGTGGCCAGTGCCACGACATCTACCGCAAGTGATTTGCTCAAAATCATCGCTGTATCCCATCCTTCTGTGGCCGTTAGTTCCGCCGCCATCGCATCGCTCGCAAATTTCCCCGCAGAATTCGCGGCAAGTGAGGCGAACCTCCGAGATGAAGCCACGGTTGACAACATATGGCGTGTCGCCCTTGTAATACTTCTCTCCAAGGTCTGAAACTCCGTGCATCTTGCATAAGTTGCAGCATTCGCCGTATATTTTTTGCGATTGAAAGCACAGGCAAACTGACGAATCTTTTGGGCGTGCAATCTGCCAACGTGTGAATAGTGCTCTCTCATCCTCCCCATGTTCCTCCAGCCAATCGGCAATGATAAGTCTGGGAGCATCATCAGCGGGGTTTTCAAGGATGCCCATTAACAGAGCCTTAAAGTCAGGATCGTCTTGATATAAGTGCATTTCGGCCTCTCCCAAAAACTTTTGTTGTCACCGCTTCTTGAGGAGAAAACCCGCGACGAATTCTGCCTCGTATTGTGTTGCGGTTTATTCCGTATTCTTCAGCCCAGTCAAATATGTGCTTTGATACGCCATCAATACACACAATCAAAGACTTCCTCTTGTTTCTGTTCTGCTGTTCCAATGTGGCCCATCGGCAGTTTAATGGCTCATAATTGCCATTCGGGTTTATCCTGTCTAACGAGTGAGCCGCCGAAGGTCTTTTGCCCATGTCTTCTAAAAAAGCCTCGTAACTATCAGCCCATCGCTGACACACCTTTACTCCTATACCTCCGTAGCGGTTATATGCGCTTGCCTTGGGATTTCCGCATCGGTCCTTCATTCCTGACCACACTGTATATTCAGGGTGATTCCCTTTGGAACCCCCGTGTTTTGCTCTTGAGCATCCGCAAGAAGTAGTTCTTCCTGTCGAAAGATTTGAATACCAAACAACTCTTTCGGTTCCGCAATCGCACATCGCAAGGTATCTTGCTTTTTTCGACTTGCTTTCAACCATCTTGACAAGAATAAATTTGCCAAATCTTTTCCCAGAATGGTCAGTCATTCGATCCTCTTGTTGTTAGGAGCCCTTGATAGTCGATGTCTTGTGTGTAATCAGCTTGCAAGGTAGTAATCATCTTCCTCAAGATCCTTTCCCAATGCGAGATCTTTCATCACCTGTTTGATTTCCTGACGCATGATTCGGTCAAGTCGCAGGATGTTTTCGCGGTCGGTGTCAGTCGTTCCAGTCATATGGCTCCTTGTTCCACTAGCCGCACATTCCCCACAAAGACCCACGGATTCGACGCCCACGGGTAACGTTGGCTATGTTGGGCATCCCAAGCCCGCTTGTATCTCATCAGAGGACTGTCGCCAATTGGAGGCGGGCGAAGGCTAGATGTTCTTTCCAGTTTCGCAAACTCAACTTCAGCCTCATATGTCGGTCGATTGGGCAACATCAACGCCCCGCAGTCAATCGCGTTCACCTCGGTCATGTCGGCCAGCCGTTCCACACGCACGGCGAGCAATTCGATGGTGATGCGACTGGCCCAACTGGGCATCCATCTTGCTGGCGACCACCTCCACCCTGTCGGCCAATTGCCACTGCAAGGCTTGTCGGCTGGCTGTTGATAGTAAGAGCCGCTCTTAAACTTCTGCGAGCCATCTGGGAAGCAAACGTATGTCGCCGAAGCGACTTTGCACAGTCTTCCCATCGGCTTAGTCGGGGAAAACTTTTCGCGCACCCAAAGTCTATCTCCAGCCACGCCCCAGGGACACCGATCCCGATGCCAATCGCCCGCCTCATCAGCTGAGCATGGCCAGCCGTCATCATCATGGATAGCGTAGGTCTGCGATGGGTCGGACAGCTTGACCGGCATCCTTACCTGTGCCAACCTCCCCGCCATCGCCGCTCGGACTTGGTCGGGGGTTAGGGTGATGGGGTGGGTGTTCATCGGTTTATCCTTAAGATGATCTTCGATTAACTTGTCAGTTTCCTCTGATGGGATGCCGAACACATCGCCCAACGCATTGATGAATGCCATGCCAAGCAAATCATCTTCAAATTCATTGTTGTCGTCGTTCACTTGTAGCCCTCCGGTTCGATGATTTCCCAATCACCCGCCAAATCTCTTGCGTCTAAATCTGCACAATCTAGACTGTTTGCCAATAACGGGACGCCATCTTTGACTATATACTCATCGCCGCAGTAACTTTTAATTACTGCCCCCTTTGCCGCCGCCGCTATCGCCGCATCAAATCGCACGCGGGGACGGGGTTTATCAATGACTCGCCAACCAATAGTATCTTGGTAAGCGACCTTAAACAGCGGATGCTTACCGTCGCAAATCACGCCGTCAATCACTTCCAGATGTCCTCCTTTGGGGTCAATGAGCAACTGGCCCGTACCCATCGCCTTGATCGCTTCAACGAATTTCATCGGGTTGGCTCCTCTTTTACAACTGGCATAAACGAAAGGTCTAACGCACAATGGCCGAAGCCAACGCTAATCGTCCACGCTCGCCGTCCGTGGAGCTTTTCGCCTATGTCGCCTTCAACCTTACTCATCACCGCTCCAAGTCTCGACGCCATGTTCGTTTAGTAGCACTTCCGCTTCGGCTAAAGTGTCGCTCGTCGTCATAAGTTCGCAATACTTGCACGCATCGACTAAGGTACGAAGTGCGTCCCGAAAGTCACGCATCATTCCGTAGGTTTCCCGTCGACGTTCCTCGGCCTCGATAAACCGCTTCCGGCAATCTTCGAGGACGACCGGAGCATTGCACAAGGTCATCCCGACAAAATTGCCACCTCCTGTTCCGACCAAGTAATGGTCATCGCCTCGAATATCCTGAATCCGCTCTCGTGTCTCTCCCGTGATCGGGTCGACGAATTGAGGGACTTCGCAACCCATGTCTTCGCAGAAGTTTACAAGAGGCCGCATTCCTTCGCCTTCCTCAACCACTGATGGGAAGTCCACAGCTCGTGCTTCCTCAGGCAATGCCTCACCTTTTGCGTTGTCCATGATTCCTCGTACCTTTCTTCCATCTCGGCCGCAACCTCGGGCATTGACAACAAGTCGCGGCCCTTCGTATACATCGTCACGACTTCCATTTCCTTGTCCGTCGGCTCTTGTGGCCAATTGACGTAGGGGGGCCAATGACCGCCCGCCTTGACGGCCTCGTCAACAGAGTCGATATACAATTTCACGTTCTTCATTTCCGAGAGCAATATATGAAGCTGGTCGAAATAGGGTCGGACGTTTATTCCAGCCTTGCGTGCCATTAAATTCTCACTTTTAAGAAAATGCGGCGTCTTCCCAATGGAGGCACTTCACATATTCGTCGACTTTGTGGCATTTTACCTTATAATGAGCCGGCTTATTCGATACGACGGGTTCGTAAGGCTTGTCAGCAGGATCGAACAATGGCAATCCGGCCAAGGCACGCTCGTGCATGACGGCAATCTTCTCTTCTGACCCAGCCTCATGGCCCGTGGGCGTCGTAAAACCTTCGCAGGCGACCGATCCAATGCCTCGGCGACCGAACTTACTCGTCGTCGGATAAAGCGATCTCACGCTATCGTCGAGCGAACAGGCCCAGCACAAACCTTTTTGCCGATTCCCAACGCGAACTTTGCAATGGCGACACTTTGGTTTCATTTTGATTCTTCCTTTGTCAGATTGAACACATCGACATAACCAGCCATCTCGTCGTCGATCTTGTATTTCATCGGATCAAAATGCTGATAGCTGTTGTAATCCTCCATCACGCTTCGGCATGTCCCAATCAAGAACCAAAGGCTTTGACGAAGCAAGGCAACCTTTTCTTTATCGGTCATTTATTCCCCAATTCAATGAGTCGAACGGCCTCTCGGAGCCATTTGACGCCCAAGTTGTACATTTGGTTGACTCGTTGTTTCGATATGCCCAATTCTTCCGCGAGTTCACGATTCAATTTTGGGCGACCGTCATCGAGCCCTTTGTAGGCGACGACGACGCGATGCCAGCGAGGGTGCAATTGCTTGAGAAGTTCGAGCGGCCGGCGAATGCGGTCAAAATCGAGACGGCTTTCCGATTCTTCGAGCATTCTCGCTTGACGGTAGTCGGGAACGAACACTTCGAGCATGTTTTCACCTTGGCCCGTCGCGTCGTACATCTGGACGATATTCGGATCCTTCGTCGTCCGTTCTTTCTTGTTGGCCCAATGAGACCACACGGCTCGATTAGCGGCCCCGTAGGAGTAGGTAACGAACTTGACGCCATAACTCTCGTCAAATCCGATTGCCGCACGAAATACGGCCTGCAAAGCCTTGTCGTAGCTGACTTCGATATTCTCGGGGTTGCGAAGGACACGAGGCGTGACCGTATTTGCCAAGTGCCAGCAGGCGGGATACATGCTTTCGACGAGAGCGGCCTGTTTGTCGCTCAAGACCTTCTCGCCGACTTTGAGAGCCTCGCCTTCCGACCAATCGTACTTTCGCGTGAATCCGCTTTTCTTCTTTGCGATCAAAGCCATCGGAAAACTCCGGGAAGTTTTATTCGTTGGCTTTTGTTGTAGGGGCGGGCGATTACCTGTCAAGAAGTTAATTTCATTTTACTTTATAATGACTATCGAAGCCCGTCGGCGTATGACTTCATAAACTGACGCGCCTTGGAAATGATCAGGTTGGCGTGATTCTTATTGGAGATTCCACAGAGCAGGTTGATTTCGTCGTTGCTTAGGTCGTTTCCGTCTAAGCGGTATCGCATTGTTACGAGAAGATGCCACTTCGGCCTAAATGCCCGCAAAGCATCCATGCAGCGATCTAAAAGTTCTTGGTCGGCCAAAGCATCGTCTGTGAATGTTGATGGATCATGAGCTAAGTAATCAAGAAGATTGACATTTTTTTCATTTTCTTGGATTACGTCTAAGGATGCAGCAAACCCCGAGCTAGCCCTCTTCCATTGTGATGTGGCTGATTTTCTACCCATATTCAAAGCATATGCAGAGAATCCGCTTTTGGATGGATCGTAAGTCTTGGCGGCTCGCAGGACGCACTTCAATACAAACGAGTAGCTTCTATCGACAGCCAGTTCGTTTTTTCGGTATTTGTAAGGGGTCGATGCTCGGGCCGTGCGCCATGCTAATTCGTCAATGCTTACAACTAAATCCCACTCGTCTTTGCTTAGCTCCATTTCCCAAAGATACTTCTTGGTCATCCCCTAGTCCTCCATTTGTATCGGCCCGACTTCGTAATTGTTCATCACGGCCTCGAAAGCCCTGACAAGCACGTCGGGATAGCATAGCCCTTCGTCGGGAAAAGCCAAGGGAAAAGCGTTCGCGATCTGGATGATCATGGAAGCCCATTGGACGGTCGAATGGACGAACGTGTCCGTCGGGCTCGCGAAGTACATATCGGTCGGATTTTCCGCGTTGAAGCGAACGAGCGACGAATGGGGCGTTAATTTCTCGTCGCCTTTGACGGTCCAGACGACGGTTGCTTCCTTTGTCTTGTGATTAACCCATAGCTCGAAGCAGATCCACTTGCTCCCGAAGCACGATTCGAGGACGTAGCCGTCTTCAAGCAACGACTTTGCGATTGTCTTACGCTTGCTCATTCCGTCTCCTTCGGGTCTTGCTCGGGAATCAATGCTTCGTCGATGGGCGGCAGGTCGGATAAGGCGTCCATATCGTTGTCATTAATCATAATCGCCCGTAGCTTGGTGGCCAGCTCATGGGGAAGGCGGGCGAGGACGACATCGAGCGGCGGCATATCGGGCTGGAGCAGGCCGTGATGACGCATCGAGAGGTCGAGGGCTTTCATTTTGTCCCAGAACTCGATCTCGACCTTCGTCTCAATATCGCCCGTCCTGTGATTCTCGACCGTCGTCGACTTGATCTTGCGTATTGCCTTCATCGCCCGCTTGTCGACGCCCGCCTTGAGTTTGACATCGGCCCCTTCGATCACATAGTCGTCTATTGATGAGAATGCGACCGTCTTGAGTTCTTCGAGGACGCGAAGGCTATCGTTGCGATACCGATCTTGGTTTCGACGGAGTTGCTCTTGGACGACGCCTTGGATACGCTCGCGTGAGGCGAGGTCGTGGGCGAGTCTTTGGACAGCGGAATAGGAAGGACCGTTGTAGCCGGCATCGAGGTAGGCTTCGACGGGATTGCCGCTCGTCGCAAAGAAGAGGGCGAACGACGTTTCCTTCGGTCGCAAGCCCGTGTCGATATCCTCGGGTTCCGTGTCGTTCGTGTGATTGACATGGACGGCGACATCACGTTTTTTGGCCATTTCCCAATCCGACCTCTTGAAGTATCCTTCATGTAGAATACAACACTCGCAACGAAAGGAGATTATCATGCCTTGCAATTGCGAACACATGGAGCCACACGAGGCTGAACAAGAGTCTCAGTTGCTATGCAAACTGACCTTGTATGTAAAAGAAGAATGCATTGGTGTACGATGCCCGCATTGGGTTCACGAAGGAGCCAAAAGCATTTACGGAACCAATCGTGCCACAAACGACGCTTTAACGGCCGACATTTGTTCATTGATCAGAGAAATGAGCAAAGGCGAAAAGTCTAAGTGGATGTACGATGGCAGAAACCCAAAGGCAAGAATGTTGGCCGACTGGTGGGATATCCATCAGAAATGGGACAAAAAGCGTGAGGCCAAAGAAAAGGCTGACGCTTCGACGGAAGAATTCAAGAGGGCCGCGTTGGCCAAATTGACGACCGAGGAAATGAGAGCCTTGGGAATTAAGGGTTGATCATTGCACTGTATAACGGAGATTGAGATGAAGGTTTTCAAGGTCGTATATCCATTTGCTTTGGACGGAACGGTAGAATCTCCGAATTACGAAACGTACTACGCCGGAGTTAAAACGGCGTCCCGTGACGCTTTGTACGAGTTTATCGACCAAGAGGAATATGAAGACGAAGGGAACTCCACGGAGCACCTATCCAAGCAGCCGGCTAAAGTCTATGAAGTGGATGTGAAGCTCAAGCGTTCGGTCATTGCGGCTATTCTGAACGATGAAAGCCCAATTCCTCCTACAACCGAGACGCTCGTTCATGAATTCCGATATCGACGCGGCAAGATCGTCGTGACGAATGCGAAGGCCGTGACGGAGCCGGAAAATGTCGGATGATTCCGATGTCAAGGCGATTGTGATTGAACTACACGGCCTGATCGAGGACTTGAAACGTCAGGTTTTTGATTTGGCCGTCGCGGTCGGCAAGAAGTCGCAATGCTCGTTCATCACCGTGCCGCACATTCCCGAGCATACGGTCCATCGCGATCCGCTCGCCGTCATGAAAGCTTTGGAGAATGGCCTGTGACGAGCATGAGCTATTGGACCCAAGAGGTCCATCTCCCGATCTGGGCGATTATCTTGTACGTCGCGTTCACAACTTGGATCATTCGGTCGTTGATCAAGGGGAAGTCATGACAGAGAATGAGAAGGCTTGCCAGAAGCACTTGGAAGACATTGTGGATTTTGAGTCTGTATTAAGACATCAATCAGATTATATAAATCAATTAATGAACGAATTGGATTTGTCAAAATCAGTTGAAACAGAGATGATTTTGATGATACAAAAGCTTGAGAAAGAAATAGAAGATAAAGATCGAAGTCGTTGCTACTGGATTGAAGAGTATTACAAACTTAAATATTTTGCCGTCTCATCAGGAGTTGAAGTTCCTGAGAAGCAACAATATCCATAACAGCAACGGAAGGGTCGACATGACGAGCGACGAGTTCGTGGCCAAGGCGGCGTCTATCGTTCGTCATGCGTTGCCGGCCAACATGATCCCACAGGTCTATAAGAACGCCCTCGTCGACGCGATAGCCGACGGATTAGCTTTCTACTACATCGAAGGCGTTAAGTCGAAAGAGTCGGCCAAGGGAGATATCGGACATGAGTGACGTGACATACGGCCTGATTATCGTCGCGACGTTTATCGTGTCATGGCTGTTCGCACGGACGGTCTACATGAACAAGATGTATCAGGAGCATCAAGACGCGATTTGGTCGATTGCCGACCTCCTCGACATCGGCGACGAATTGGTTGTCGCGATCAATGAGCAGCCGTATAACGCCGAAGCGGCCTCGTTGGCTGCGGAATGGGATCAGGCGAGACAAGAAGTGATGGACGCCGTCGGGCTCGTTCGAGAAGAGCGAGAGACACGATTCGAGGATCTTGACGATGAGTGACATGGTCCTAAAGGCTGTTTTGATCTTGTGGATATTCCTGATTTGCCTATGTTTTGGATACTCGACTTCGATTATTGTCGCGGCGGCAAACAGGAAGCGATAATTGGAAACGGATATTTTCGAAAGGTATTGTGAAATGGCTAATTTGGCAAAAGTAACTTTGTTGTGCCGGGCGACTCGCGACCCGGAATCCCGGACGTTTGGCAACGGCGGCAAGGTTGTCAAGATCGGCGTCGTCGTCAACAATCGTAAGAAGAAGGGGGCCGACTGGGTCGACGATCCGATGTTCATCGACGTTGAAGCCTTTGACCGTGGCGAGTTCGGCAAGAATGCCACGAAGATCGAAGAGATGGTCAAGAAGGGCTCGAATCTCTTCATCGAAGGCAAGCTGATCCTTGAATCGTGGGACGACAAGGTCACGGGCTCGAAGCGAACGAAGCACAAGGTCGAAGTAGACTCGTGGCAGTTCCTTGACAAGAAGGCCGACCTGAGCCCCGTGGGAGCGGCAATGGCCGACTCGAAGGACGAAGCGGCCGACGATGATGGTGAGATTCCGTTTTGACCGTTATACGATATAATGCCACCATATCCGTGACTTCAAGGAAATGGTGGCGACGATGTACTTCACCTGCAAAGTTTGCGGCGGCTCGTATGATGACTCGGAAGACGAAGGCTGCCACCTGTGCCACGACTGCTGCATGAAGGAAGATGACGACGAGTGACACGCCGACAAAATATGAAATTCGCGATAGCCGCAGGATTGACCCTCGCGGCTCTTTTTATATACCTACGATACAAACCCAAGAAGGCTTACGAGACAATTACGCCTTCGCTCGTGAAAGGGAAATGATGACATACGACGAGTTTATGGAAATTGAAAAGAATCTCCCGGACGGAGCAATTCTGTATCCTCGACCAATTCGACCAGACGACTACAAACCACCGCAGCATGGCAAGTTTGTCGAATTTATGAATTCAGCTTTGAGCGTAGAGATGTCCAAGCAGGACGCCGTGACGCCTAAGCCGAAAGTCCAAGTGAGCGTTCGGGAAGTCAAGTGGCTTAACGAGCGACGACGACAAATTAACGCCCTAGAACTCGAAGACATCGAATGGATCACGGAAGACGGCCGCGTTATACCTTATAACGACAAGAGCGTCGACGACTTCAAGATCACGGGCTTGAGCAACATTGAGTTCGTGGAACTTGGATTCCATGACGGGTCGGTCGTAATCGAGCATGATGACGATGATCCTTGGGATAGCGGGCTAGGAAAGCAAGCGGAGGTCGCATTGTGATCGACTTCAAGAGCTTCCCCGACATCGAAGGGTTCCACAACGTCGTCAAGGCAGCGAAGTATCACGGGAATCCGACCGTCGAGTATCGCGGAAAGATCAAGCTCCACGGCACGAATGCGGGTGTGCGTATCAAGGATGGCGAGGTCGCGGCTCAGAGTCGCAGTCGCATCATCACGCCGGCCGACGACAACGCGGGATTCGCCGCTTGGGTGGAAAGCCGCAAGGATTGGTTCCTGAGCCTCGGCTTGCAGGATGCCGTCGTCTTCGGCGAGTGGTGCGGGCCGGGGATTATGAAAGGGACGGCGATCAACCAAATCCCAAATAAGATTTTTGCCGTATTCTCGATCTCGATATTCGAGCAGGATGACATGGGAGAGTTTGTCATTCGGCAGCCCGACGCCATTGACGCCGTGTTTGCGGGTGGCGGCTTTCGGCCAAGCGATGTATTTGTACTCCCTTGGACCAAAACTCACATTACGGCGAATTTCGACAATCGAGAAGAGTTGTCTGTCTTGTCTGGCCTGCTTTCTCGCGAAGTAGAAAACATCGAATCGTGCGATCCTTGGGTCAAGGATACGTTTGGCGTCGACGGCGTGTGCGAAGGGATCGTTTGGTATCCCGTCGGAGTTGATGCTGGCCGGAAGATGTTCTCCGACTTCATCTTCAAGACGAAGGGCGAGAAGCATAAGGTTGTCAAGGAAAAGGCACTCGTCCACGTCGATCCAGAAGTCTCGGCCAGTATCGCCGAATTTGTCACGATGTTCGTCACGGAACCTCGATTGGAGCAAGGCGTGATCAATACGGGTGCCGTCGACATGAAGAACATGGGGCCGTTCCTGAAGTGGTTCGGTCAGGATGTTGAGAAAGAGTCGAAGGCCGAATTAGAAGCCTCGGGACTCAAATGGGACCAAGTGGCCAAGGAAGTTCAAGTCGCGGCCAGAAATTGGTATAAGGCCAAAGCAACGGAGATCAAATGAAGACGACGCTCGCGAAGGATATCAGGGAGGCGATCAACGACTGCCTCTACGACGAGACGAGGGTCGTGACTCAGGTGCGGCCTTTGCTCATCTCCTACGCCTCGATCATTCACAGATGCCCGAAGGTCAAGGAATTGGTCGTCAAGGAAGGCACACGGACGTTCGACCGCCTAACGCACGATATCGTCGAAGCCTACGGATCGTCGTGGGTCGTGACGAAGATTCCCGATTGGGGCTATTGCTTTAACCCGAAGGTGGATGATCATGAATGACGGGATGGTTTTTGTAATTTGCCTTTGCGGCTTCTTTATGGCTATCGTGTGCCTCAAGGCGATCATTGCCTACGAAGATTCCAGCATCACAAGATCGAGGCCGAGAACAGGCGTGACGAGGTCGACGACGATGAAGCATAGGTTCGGCCGAGAAATTGTTTCCAATTGCTGGCTATTCACAGCGATCTTGATCCTCCGAGGGCGACTTCGGGGGATCGCCTTGTATTGGGACGACATCATCCCACATGTGGCCGGCATCACGAAGTATGGAAACGTCGTCCATTTGCGACGAACAAAAGGTAAGCCGCGAACTTGCTCGATTTGGCTAACGGGCATTGCCGAAATCTATCCCTACGCCTATATCAAGAGGGCGGCGGTCAAAACAACTATTTGGGAGTGGTCATGAGCAACAAACGAAAGGCGATCATCGGATGCGATGTAAACGGCAAAGCCTTTGTGATGGCGACGAACTCGGAATACATCAAGAAATACTGCGAAGACGAATCTTCGATGGTCGACGACTTGCCGTTTAGAAGCCGCCACCAACGCCTTATCCCGTCGGGAGGCTTCTGGTTATGGGAAGGCCACATCATCGAAACGTCGCACCATAGTACGGTATTCGACGGCACGATCACCCGATTCGACGTAATGACGACACAACTGCTCAATATGACCGTGGAGGCCGGAACATGATCGACGGCAATGTTGGAGATCCATACATCATCGTCTGGGCGGAAGGAAATACAAAGCTGGCTAAATGCGTCTGTGATTTGATTGATAAAGGCTACAATCCGGCTGGCGGTCCTTGGACATCAATCCAGAACGGCCACTCTGGATGCTGGGTATATCAGGCAATGTGGCGGGAGCCTTCGAGGGAGGAAACAGATGGGCGAAGTTTATGACCTGAACGAGGCTCGCGACAGAGCGTTCAAGAGCTACGAGAAGGATCGCGAGGAAGAATATGGCCGCGACCTCGATAAAGCCGATTGGAATCGCATGGAGGCCGATATCGAGCGTTTGACGAAGGAACGCAACGAGGCCCGACGTATTGTCACTTACATAAGAGACACGCTCATGTGCAACGGCTATTCGAAATGTAAACGATGCGAACTAACAGCAATTATTAGGAGTTGGGGCGATGAATGACTTGTCCGGATACAAGATCAGGGAGTTGTCGTGGATCCAAGACCGGCACCCCGATCATTCGTACTCCTGCTTGGCATCGGGCGACCTGATCGCATTGGCACCATACGATAACGGCGAATGGGGCATCAGGATCGACAACGGCGTCGGAGGCCGATACGGGTGCAAGACGAAGGAAGAAGCCATTACACTTTGTAATGCTTGGCAACGAGAGGCCGTAATGCGGCTATTGGAGAAGGCATGAAGCGACCGAAGCTGAAATATGAACTCTGGTATTCCGACGACGACGGACGATACTACGAGGACGAGGATGATGGAGAAGGTTGCGTTGCCATCAAGAGCGACAAAGTCGACTCCCAGAAATTGGCATTTCTCTTGAGCGATCAAGCGGAGAACGAGAACTATCATCACTTGGTCGGTGCCTACGAGTGGATCGCGTGCATGGCGGCGAAGTACGGCAACGAGGAAGTCGCGGCCTCAATGATGATCGAAATCTACAACAAGGGAGGATTGATCCAATGAGCGATATTGAAGTTGATGTCATGAACTTAGAAAGCCAAGTGTCGGCACACGAAAAGGCTATTAGCTCATTGATGGATGCAACTTGGCAAGGAGATATGGCCGACCAAACGGAGGCCCTCAGGCATCGTGTGACGAAACTTGAAGACCAAGTTGACCTACTGATCAAAGAGATCCAAGAGCTGCTCAACGAAGTATCGGCATCGAACAAAGAGGCCAAAGAATGACGATTGATCAACTGATCGCTCATTGCGAGCGACGTAAGGCTCAGTGCGAGCGAATGTCGGAAAGATACTTCGACGACAGCAATACTGATCAGATGTCGTTCTACGACGGCAAGAGCCTCGTTTACGACGAAATGATTGACAAGCTGAAGCTGTTGAAGGAGTTCGGCCAATGACGTGCGATAAGTGTGACGACACGGGAACGGTCGGCATCCTGAAGCCGGGAACGACAAATGCCTATTACTTCGTTCCGTGCGAGTGTCGCAAGGAAGGATACAACATCAAGGCTAAGGACCATTCGACGCTTATCGACCGAATATGGCGAGCAGAGCGTGACGGTTATCGTCAAGTCGGCGATGCTACCCGAATTGTCAACGACAACCTCATCGTCGGCGACTATTGGATCGTACGAGTCGAGAAAGTCAAAGGAGAATCATAATGACGACTGACGAAGCTTTCGAGATTGGCCGACGCAGCCACGGAAAACGAATCATGACATTCGATTGGATTAAAGCGGCCAAGATTATCAAGGAGACGGGTGCGACAGAAGCATCGGCCGGCCTTCGAGGTGATTGGGGATATACGGGAGGCCAAATCTTCGTCGACGGCAAGCCATGTGGGCCGTTCCCGAGCTAGACATCGACGGCGACGCTCAAGAGTGCTGGACGTGGGAGGACGAAACAGATTGGGGCCCGGAAACAAAATGGCCGCAAGAGGCAGAGGAGGCATTGAGATGACAGTCGGAGAGCTAATCGTCATCCGATGTAATGTGCATTAAACTTTATAACGACTGCCCTGAAACGTCGCCCATTATATTTTATAATTTTTCAAGGTGGCGTATACCCATGAGCATTATAGCGTATAACGACCCGCGTATAATGACAATGACGATCATTACAAGTTATAAAGCCCGAAGTGGAAGTCACGAGCGATTTTGAGAGCGAAGAAGGTCGCCGTGTCCCCGCCCTCCGATCCTCCAACACGCAAGACCGTCCTCGCCGAGATCTTCGCCGGTCCGACCGTCGCCAGTCTCCCGGCCGATGGCATCGCACTATATAGTAGGCGATCACGAATCCGTTAAAAGTTATAATAATCTCTCGATTCCCACTTGAATCGTGCCGATACCAAACGTAGGATACTTGAGAAGACATAACTAACCCACTTGCGGAGCATGTGACGATGACAACATTCCAAGATTACAAACGCCATGCCATTGCGGACGCCATAGCCAACGGTCGGCCCGTGCCTGACCTGGTGACGATTGTGTGCCAGTGGATGGAATGGAAGAAGATACAGAAGTGATGCCGACGAACAACAGGCGAGAAACCTAACAATTATTCGGAGAATAAAATGAGCGACGTACGGCGAGATTATGACCACATACAATTGTTTCGAGTGTTCGCCAGTGGAGTCAGCCAAGTAGCCGACGTTAGACGGTTTGAAATAAAATACATGATCGAAAACCCTAATTGCATCTATGCTGCCGAGCTATTCGTAACAGATGAAAACGTAGCATCGGCATTCGTCGTATATGGCGACAAGGAAAATGAAGTTTTGCGACGCATGGCAATCGAAGCATCGCAGGTAGAGTTTGGGGATAGACTGGAGTGATTACCCCGGAGTGAGGGGGAAAGTGGGGGAGGGGATAGGGGGATGAGGACGACGTTCATTTTGTCCTTCAATTGTGTTCTCTTCTTTCCCTCTTACCTTCTGTCGCTCGATTCCCTTGTGTCGTATCGCCTAAGTCGATCAATTAGCCTTGCCTAAGTATTTTTCTTTAGTCTCACCTAACCTTCACGGAGTGAACGAAAATGTTGTTTTTTGCCTATTCCCTCGCATTGCTTGGCATGGCGTATTTGCTTGTTTCCTACATTGAAACAATCGCTTTAATCTTGCAACAAGTATTTCCACGCCGCTGGAAGTCGTGAACAATTCTCAGTTTCGAGAATCCTTTTGATTGTTGGCTTTGAGCCTAGACGATGTTTTGTGTCGTTCGTATTCTTTCAGTCAAGCCCGTTTTACCTTATAACGCCCTGTGCTTCTCAACCTCATTCGGAGAATGATTGTCATGGCCAAAGTTTACCTCATTCACACTCTCGGCGGCTATTTGTCGATTCGTCGTCTCAATATGGCTACGCTTGTTCGTGGGAATCCTTCCATAGAATTCGGCCTTCGTTCCGAAAGTGGTGGGATATGTGGCCAAGATCAAAAGCGGTTTGACAATTGCTCTTTTGACGATGAATGCGAAGCGTCCGACATGGCTGTCAAATTCCTTGCTTCCGGTTGCGAGTATGAAATCGTCGAAGCTTGCTCTTACACTGGAGACATTGAACCGAACGGATGGATATCGGCCAATAATGACGATGAAGAAGTCGAAGTATCGGATATTGCCGATACATGGACAAGTGATCTTACGGGTAAGGTCTGGCTTGATGAATGTGACCAAGTCGAATTCAAGCCCGGTTACGGTCTCCGGGGACGTTTGGCCGCAGGTCAACGGAAAGCGATTGCCCATGAATCGGAATTGAATGACAACGACGATTACTTCCAATGTCCCGATTGTTCTGATTGGATGCCTACGGATGATTCCCGGACTGATCCCGATGGGGATTCTATTTGTGATTCTTGTTACTGTTCAGCAGGATACTTTTGCTGCGACCGTTGCGACGGTGTTTTTCGAGAATCGGAATACGGTTCCGATGGTCGATGCCAAGAGTGTGAAGAGCCGGAGGAAGACGAGGAGGAAGACGAGGAAGAAAACTCGAATTCATCGCACATAGAATTCTATTCAAAGCGGATTCATTTTCGCCCTAGACTTGGTTCAACCGACACGTTTTTGCTCGGCATGGAATTAGAAGTAGCCGGCGAAGATTGCGCGGGCGATTGTGTCTATTTACTCGGATCCGATTACATACTCAAAGAAGACGGAAGTCTCCCCACTCACGGCTTTGAGATTGTTTCGCAAGCCCTCGGATTGTCGTAACACAAAAAAGCAATTGCGGGATTTCTCGCCGACATCCCTAAAGGATTGAAGTCGTTTAAGCATTCGGAATGCGGTTTACACGTTCACATCGGACGCGAGCAATTGGGAAACACTGAGGAGCAACGGATAAAAACCTCGCGGCGTATCGCTGCCTTTGTTTGCCGTCAAGCAAACCGCGAATTTATAGTCAAGCTCGGACAACGCAATCTTAACCACTATTGCGACGCTGACGGCTCTCTTCGTCGTGATGCTTACTCTAAGGGTCTGAAATGCGAATCGAATCGATATTCGGCCGTCAACCTATGTAATACCAAAACGGTCGAATTGCGATTCTTCAAGGGTAACTTGAAGCCCGATGCTATCTTTCGCGCCCTGGAATTCGCCGACTGTATCGCTTCTTGGTGCTCCCGATCCGATTTAACCTTCGCCGAGTCTCAGGACGCTAAACTATTCGCCGATTATGTCATCGGTCGCGAGGATGGCCGATGGGATAACCTCGCCGCAATGGTCGCAACGTACTTCTCTGGGGTCTTGACGGCGAACGTTGGCGAATAACTCAAACAATCGGGATATGGTCCCATTTTGGCCGGTTCGATTCCGGCCGATTGTTATCCGTTTTACCTTATAACGGACTTTATTGTTTCATTCGGAGAGTGTTCCTATGTGTATCTTGATTGCATCGACTGACGGAGAACTTCCGACATTGGCCGAATTGTATGCGTGCGAGGAATCGAATCCTCACGGTATTGGGATTGCATGGTCGGATGGCGACAGTTTGACCATTCGAAAGGCAATGAACCTTGCCGATTTTCTCCCGATGCTGGTCGATAAGCCAGAGGACGCACCGTACGTCCTGCACTTCCGATATGCGACTCACGGTACAGTTAATCTTGACAATTGCCATCCGTTCTCGATTGGTGGTGAAACGGCAATGGCTCACAACGGAATTCTCCCCTGGCGCTCAACAGAGACGCATTCCGATACCCGATGCTTTGCGAAAGATATCCTACGCCCAAACCGTCGCGAGGTATGGAAACAATCGTTTCAATCGCACATTGAGGATTTTATCGGCGACCACAACAAACTCGCATTCATTGACAAGTTTGGACAAGTGGCGATCTACAACGAAACCTCTGGCCACTGGCGAGGGAATATTTGGTTCTCTAATTGCGGATACCGATCCTATCGTTATTTGACTGACAAGGAATGGCTTGACGACTCCGATCAATTCGACTCGATGGCAAGCGATAACGATAACGCGATTGACGCCGATTGGACGTACACGGATTCGATGTTCCGAGGTTATTACGACCGAAAGAAAGGCGAATAACATGGCCGATTTACTTGTCGCCGATTGCTTGGCCGATATTGCCAACGGTCAAGTGGGGTTCTTTTATGTCCGGCAATGCTTCGGTGGCGTTAATTCTGGATGGTGTCCGTCGCCGATTGATCTTCCCGGAATCTTGTGGTCTCAATATTATGACGGTCAAGCACAATCAAACTAAGGTGATTTTATGCTACCAATTTATCGAACGTGGCGAATCAGCTATTCGGCATCGCGTCCCGTTACCGGCACTTTTGTTGCTGAAAAGTACGGCGTAACACTATCGGCGAATAGTGAAGAGCTATTACACCGCATGTTAGATACTAGGGCTATCGATTATCCGTGGGAGTTCCGGAATGTCTATTGAATCGCATCCCTCGCTTATCGTCCGCATCAATGGGCGTCGTGTTCGTCATGGCGTCCGGGTCGATTGGCCGATTGACTTGTATTGGAATCCGTCGCGAGTATGCGTTGGCGGTCGCTTGACGATCCATTCTAAGGGGGAGATGCCAGCCATTTACACGGTCATCGAGTCCCGGTCAAGCAAGGGCCGACAATGGGCATTGTTTAAGTCTCGAAACGAATGGCATACAGTAACACGCGATAGCCTACGTTATGCGTGCGATTGCAACGGGTTCACCTCGCACCAGTATTGCCGGCATTCCGACGCCGTCTCTTGGTTGGATCGCGAGGGATTTTTCGAGATTAAAAAAGGTTTATACGTTGACGTTTGATCGGCCAAGAAATACAAAACACTTACCGTTATAACTTGTAACTCGGAGAGTTGATCATGACGAATTTTGCTCGAACTTCAATCTCGGAATTGATCTCAGAGAATTTCACAGAGGAGTCCGGTTATCTTGCGGATAACTATCCATCGGTTAAAGAAGCGGTGGAACAATTTGAAAGCTATGGCATATTTCAGGCATGGCTTGAGATTGATCCTGACGCAGCTAACTCGTTCCGTCTGGATTTGATCGAGCAACTTCGCGAAATTCTCGAATAATTACCGTTGTCGCTCAAGTAAGATTCACTATAACTTATAACATCGCCCGCTTTTATCTAACTCGGAGAGTTTTCAATGTCCAACAAGTCCCGCAAGTCTGTATTTGACATGAAGCACGTTTCGAGCGTTCACGCATGGGCGTTACTGATCGACGGCGAAATGGTCGGCCGCGTCGTCTGCAACATGTCGGACAGCCCTAACGGGTCCGTATTCACCGTTCAGGTCGGAGTGTGGAAGGGTCCGCTGAATAGTTCAGATGGCCCGATGATCGGCAAGGCGGGCGGGGGCGGCTATTGCAAGTTCTCAGCCGCGTTCGCTCAAGCTATCGCCAAGCATTGCAAGGCCAACGGAATCGACGATTCCCGCGTCTCTGGGGCTGGATCTTCGGCTATGGTCGCTTTCCTCGAACAACTCGGATACAAAGCCTGCGAGGTGATTTGATGCTCGCCGACTATTCCGACTGGATCGTCACGATACCACTAGAAAAAATCTCGTTCCGGTTTAGTGATGGCGTTGACGTTGCAGGCTCTACGGCTTTGTTTAACTCGATGCTATTGGCACGCATGGAGAAATGCCTGCCGGGGGCGTGGGTTATCCAAGAGGATTGCCGCAAGGTCAACGTAAATGCTCCCGATGGCGCATCAGCCGACGATGTTGACGACGTTAAAGTCGAGTATTGCCTTGAGTTCGGCGTTCTCTATGCTGGCTGCGACGAATGGATTTTACCTTCCTGAACACTATCGGAGATGGTTTTATGCAATGGAAGACAAGAAACCCGCGTGAGTTTGATCGCATCAACGAAGCAACTTGCTTTGCCAATGGCGAGAAGTTCCGAGACGCTGACGATGTGCTTGATTACTTCACGATGGAAAACATGCGGTTTATGTTCAATGAATGCCCGGAAACTCAAGCCAATCTTGACGCGATGGCCAAACGAGTCATTGCCGAAGGCTGGCACATGGAGAAATCGAAATGATTATCAGAGTACGCGGCGAAGGCGTCGGCGAATTCCTCAAGGTTAGATGCAATCTTTCCGATGCGTCAAGCCCGGTCGAAGTGAATTACCTCGAAGGCAGCGGATGGGAGTCTACGCAATACCAGTGCTGGAACACTCGCCACACCCCCGAAGGATTGGCCGCACTCGGCGAGCAATTGCTGTGCGAAGCGTTGCAAGATGACGAAGTCGAGACTGTTTGGAATGAATGTAAAGGGAACTAATGAAACTCTACATCACGATTATGCGTTCCGATGCCGACGACCTCGGCCTGTTCGAGGAAGACATCGACGCTCAAGCAAGTGTTAAGTTGTATGACGATCTCTTGATTGAGGAGATCGAGAATTACTTCCCGGAAGCGTCCGACGTTGAAATTTCGTTCGGGCCTGACACGGTCGCGGAAGTCTCTGGCTATGGCTGGAATATCAAAGCACCAAATATCGAGCGATGGATTGAAAACGTCGCGAACAAACTTTACAAACAGCCTGAACGATGGCTGGTCAAGAAAGGATCGTCAATTGAAGGTTAGAGTATTTGATCCGAAAGGGTCCCAAATTGGCTGGTACGAGTTCGACGGGGATTCGTACCCTTATGATTCGTCCCGATATCTTCCGGCGATGTTCGATATCCGCTCGCCCTATCAATGGTCGTTTACATCGCACCAGATGGCTTCTAAGCCCGAATTCATGATTGATGCAGTCGTGAGCCTTCCCCATACCGATCCTCGCTTTACGACCCTATCCGTGCGTAGCGTGGCCATTAAGGAGCCTAAATGAGTCGCTTGGAACGTACAGACCCCGACTACGCAAAATATTACGGCGACCTCGGAGCGTGGCGAAATACATTGGAACCTGAGCTTCGCGGAGAACTTCCGACCGTTTCGACCGTGACGATCCATCACGAGGAACTACCTCATGAGTTCACGGCTGACTTCGCCTGCATGGTCAAGCATGTTCGCGGTTTTCATGGCCGAGGCTTCATGCCTGTGGTCAAAGAGTCGTATCGCGGAAGCCTTGCGGCCAATGGCGATGTTTTTTATGGGACGACATACGAAGTGATGGGCAAGTCCAAAGATGAGGCCGTAGCCATGATGAACAAAGAACAAGCCAAACAGGATGATCGCCGAAAAGAACTAATGAGGTATTGACAATGACCGTTCGTGAATTGATCGCCGAGTTATCGAAGCACGACCCGGAGATGATCGCCGTCGTGCAATTGGATTCCAATGAACTTGGTAATGGCAAAACGGTCGGCAAAGTCAGCATAGCTGATGCCTACTCGGTCGATCCTTACAGCGACGGAGGCAAGGTTTATATCCGTGACCAATTCCCTGAATGTCAAGGCGAATGGACTCACGACTTCGACTACGGCCCGTTTTATAAAGTCGTGAATATTAACTCTTGATCTCCGTTCAAGCAGACATACAACACTGACAGAAACATTCGCCCGTTATAACTTTGAAAGGTCCACAATGAACATTACGCCGAAGAAACGCAAAGAAGTCAATCACCTTGACCGTCACGAGGCCACAAAGCTGGCCGTATACCTAAACACGAATCGCGATACGCTCAAGCAGAAGACTCCGACCGAGGTTGCGGCGATTGCGATGGCCGACCTCAAGTTCCGGGTTACGAAGTTCAACGTCGGCAATATGGCAAACGACGCCGGCTTGATCTTGAAGCGAGAGAACGGCGTCAAGACGGGCGGCAATAGCAAGCAGATCGAAGAAATCAAGGAAGCGATCAGGATCGTCGCCGACAGCGTTGTCGGTTTGGCCCAGCGTGTCGAAGGGTACGAAGCATCGCTCGGATCACTCGAAGCAAAATTCGGCACCCTGAACGCATCGTTCGGTATGCTCAACGAGATGACCCGCGTCATCAGTCAGGACTTGCAAAAGCTTGAACTCGACCTTGGCTCAAAAATCTTGTCCTGAAACCTTGCCGCTCGGTTCCATGTCAGTAAGATAATTGACGCAGAGGCTTAAACGTACCCGCAGCCAGCCGTGGTGATCAGCAGCAAATCGGCGAATTAGCGTGCGTGACTTTTTGCGGTTGGAGAGAAACCGCTGTCGGGGCTGTAGCTCAGAGGCAGAGCACCGGACACGTTAATCCGGCGACCGTTGGTTCGAATCCAACCAGTCCCACTTGGCCGATATGAATGCGGCCTTGTTTTGTTTCTAACTTTCGATTGGAGTTTCACGATGAAGCGTTTCGCTATTGCTATCGCCACCTTGGCCTTGATCGCCTCGACTTCGCAGGCTTGTCCGCTGTTCGGTCGCCGGGCTAAGTGCTCGTCATCGACAGTCACTTACTCCTACGCTCCGGTCGATATCGCTCAAGCAGCCCCCGCCAATTCGGAAGTCGTGCCTGTGCAATATGTCTCCCCGGCCAAGCCGTTGGCTCAAGCATCTTCGTGTGCAAATGGCCAATGCGGCAACCAAGCCTTGCAAGTCGGACCGAGTCGCGGATTCTTCTTCGTTCGCCCTCGTTGATGTTGGTTGAGCTGTCGTTTAACTGGAAGGACTCCCGGATTTTATTCTGGGCGATGTAGGTTCGAATCCTGCCAGCTCGATGCTTTGATCCACAAGTAACCCAGTGATTCATCAAAAGCAACTCGAAGAATCCGTGTTCATTGGGTGAGTTCACCGACGTAAAGGCAAACCGAGTCGGGTGGTATCGGTTTCCGTGTCATGAGTTGGAGCGTGCATTGTCCCTTGCTCGTTGTTTGGGATCCGGTCTTCACAAGCCGGCATGACATTGGCATTACATTTTATAACGGAGATTTCGATGAAGTTCTTGGAAGCAGTCCAAAAGGCCGGCGAGCAAAATTACATTCTCGACAAGAATGGAACGCCACTCTATGTCAAGGACAACATGGTTATTGCATATGATGGCACGGCCCTTGACGAGATCGGCTACACGAGCCGAACTGACTGGAAAATTGGCCGTTCAATCGAAAAGGGACCAAGCAACACGGTCGACTTCTTTAAGGCCGTCGAGGCATTAAAGTCGCACAAGACGATCAAGTCGGTCGACCGGGATTATTTTTACCGGCTTACGACCGGAGGCTTGATCGAATGCCAGCATGATGGTGACGCAGGGTGGGACCAGCACATGGGTCTGGATGGCGATGAAATGAACGGCCTATGGGAAATCATCGGCTAGAAGTGATTTTCGGCCGGAACGCGGAAAGGGTTAGCGACCCCTATATAAAGGGGCGTGTTTCAGAAGTATCCTAGGTAACACTGAAACTTTCATGGGTTCGAATCCCATCGGGCCGACTGGCATTACAATTTATAACGGAGATCTCATGTCGAAGCCTTACATTCACGCCCAAAGCTCGGCCAAGAAGTTCGGCGGCGTTGCCGAGGACTATTTGCCGATTCACCAACTGATGGACTCGTCGAAGGAGCATATCGCCGACGGTCGTCACCGGGCGTTGATGCACAACACTTGGGGATGCTTCATGATCGAACGAGTGTTCGGTGTCGTCGCGAAGAATTCCGATGGCGTCGAGTATTCGCCTCGTGATGTGGCCGAAATGCACTGTATCGAAGACTTGGGAACGATCCCGACTGTTGCCGACTGGCTGTCGAAGATGCCTATCGTGAGCGATAAGGACTTGAAAGAGCAATCCACCTCGGGCTCAGCGTTGATGGAGTATATCTCGAACGGCCACAAGGCTAAGCGTCAAGAACTACTCGATCTGGCCAAAGGATTGGGGTCGTTCCTAATCGCAGAGTTTGAGAAGTTGCCGACCGAAAAAGTGAATAGCGTCCGTTGGACTCAATATACCCCCGGATTCAATGACGGAGATCCTTGCGAGTTTGGCGTTCGCGGCACCTATGCGTCACCAGACCAAGACTTTGATTGGTCGGAAGAAGAAGAGGGCGGCAAAGCGGGGTTTGAACTCGCGATCTCTTCCTCCGGAAGCTGGGACAAAGACAGCCCGTTTGTCCCTCACGATATCCCGGAAAAATTATACGAGCTGGCTTTCGGCAATGGATCCCAAGTAATTTGGCGTCGAGGCGACACAAAACTCGAAGTCGAAGATTACGATTGCGGCTACTAGACGTTCACTTCGTTATAACGTATAATGACTTCGGGTGGATATAAAACTCATCGGAGATGAAATGCTGATCTTGCCTCGTAAAATCAATGAATCAATCTTTGTCATCGGCCCGTCGGGCGACTTCTTCAAAATGAAGTTGCTCGGGGCGACTCGCGACTATGCGACGATCCAATTTGACCTTGCCGATGGTAATTTCAAGCCTTCATTCGTTGTCGGCCCGAAAGGGATCGCGGCATTACGCAAAGGAACGGGCCATTGGCTGATTGAGCATGTGCCGAGCGGCAAAGCTTTTGAATTAATGATCGACAAAGTGGTGTCCAAAACGGAAGGTTTCGATAGGCTACAACGACCGAGCTATGCGAAGATCGGTATCGAGGATAAGTCGGGCGACTTCCAGATTTATCGCGAAGAGTTGTGGAACAAAATTACGAAAGGTCAAAAGTAATGGATTCGGCAGAATTAATGAAGGCATTGCAGAAGAACTTCTCGCAAGCTCAAGTGTCGTGGAAGCCCCAGAGCGTCAAGGACGGCAAGGCTTTAGCTGTTGCGTTCATCGACGCTCGCGACGTGATGACGCGGCTGGACGAGGTCGTCGGACCCGGAGGGTGGCAATCGGAGTTTATTCCCGTTGGCAACAACTCTGTCGAGTGCAGGCTCAAGGTTAAGATCGGAGACGAGTGGATCGCCAAGTGCGATGTCGGTGCCACCTCCGATCAGCCCGATGCCGGCGACAAGATGAAGGCCGCTTATAGCGATGCCCTGAAGCGTGCAGCCGTCCAATGGGGAATTGGTCGCTCGATCTACCAACTGCCTTTGCAATGGGTTCCGGCAAACGGCAAGTACTTGGCCTCTGAGCCGCAATTGCCGAAGTGGTACAAAGACGGCCAGCAGTCGCCTATTGATGGCACGAAACCTACGCCGCCGCCCGCTCCCGAAGTGAAGGTCGAAGCTATCGTCAAGATCAATCAAGAGCAGATGACGAAGATCGAGAAGTTGATGGCCATCGCGAAGACGGACTTGGAGAAGTTCTTGGCTCACTACAAGATCAAGACGGTCAGCGAACTCGACTTCGACACGGCCAACAAGGCGATTGTCGTCCTTAATAAGAACGCCGACTTGGCTATGGAAGCGGCCGGAAAGGAAGCTAAGTAATGTCCGACGAGATCAACCCGCTTGTTTTTGCGGAAGCCAATTACAAGACGGCCTTGCACATCATGGAAGTCAGTCGCAACCTATCCTTCTTCGCCAAGGCTATCTTGGACAGATCAGATCGGCACGACGCCTCCAAGCTGGAAGAAGACGAAGCCGTCGACTTCGCCCGTGTGACGGCCAAGCTGGCTGGCTTGACCTATAACTCGCCCGAGTATCATGAGTCACGCAAAGAGCTAGGCCCAGCCCTCGACCATCACTACGCGAACAATCGCCACCATCCCGAGCATTTCAAAAACGGAATTCGGGATATGAACTTGGTCGATCTCGTCGAAATGTTCTGCGACTGGCTTGCCTCGTCGAAGCGGCATAACAATGGCAACATCCGCAAGTCGATTGAGGCCAACAGCACGAGATTCAAGATGGGCGACGACCTTACACAAATTTTTGAGCGAACAGCCGACTTGTTCGACGTTCAATAAAGGACAACCATGAGCATTCCCAACAAGCAACGCAAGAAGCCCGATAACATCAAGATCCCCGCTCACCTGAGCCGTAAGGACTTGGGCAATATCAAGGCGTTGGCCGAGAGCATCGCCCAGCGTGGCCAATTGCAGGACATCGGCGTCGACAAGAACGACAACTTGATCTTCGGCCTCCGTCGTTTGACGGCAATCAAGCAGATGGGCGGCGAGTGGATCAACGTCCAAGTGTTCGAGGACGGACACGAGCTAATCGAAGCGATGAAGAAGGAACTCGACGAAAACGCGATGCGGAAGGCGTTGACTCCCGAGGAAGCGGTCGAGATGTCGCTAAAGATCGAGGCTGCCTTGCGTGCCGAGGAGGCCAAGACAGTTCCCGTGCCGAAGAACGCCGTCGACCCGTCGAAGGAGACGATTAAACTCCCCGTGACGGCCGATCACGTTCCGGAAGGCAAAGGGTTCAGTAAGCACGAACGCGAGGCTGCGGCGATCCTCGGCGTCTCTCCCGTGACTCACGCGAAGGCGAAGCAGGTTGTCGCGGCAGCGAAGGAAGATCCAAGCCTACAGCCTATCGTCGACGAAATGAACAAGACGGGCAAGGTCAAGACGGCCCACGACAAGGTTCTCGCGGCCAAACAAGCGGCGACGGCCACATCGACGAAGAATCAGCCCTTGAAGGATGCGGAAGACACGGAAGTCCCACCCTTGCTCCGCGACGTGTTTGGCGACAAGAAGTGGCTCGTCGAATTCGAAGAATCTTGCCTGCTCCTGTCGAAGGACTTGAAGCGGACGCACGCAGCCTTGCAAGCGAAGGGGCCGGCCTATCAATGGATGAAGCTCGCCAAGTGCTTGGAATTGCTTCGCAACGCCGAGGATATGATCTTCGACGCGAAGTCTTTGACCGTCGACAATAAGCCTCACGTCGTCTGCGGAAACTGCGGCGGCAAGGGCAAAGTTCTCGATGCCGACAAAGCGGCCCAAGTATGCATCGACTGCAACGGTTGCGGCTGGCTTCCGAAATGGCGATTCGAGGAGCTTTACGATGTCGGATGAAGACGACGAGTGCCCTTGTTGCCTAATGCAAGAAGACGAATGCGATTGTGTATCGTGCGTCGAGTGCGAAGGCACGGGCGAGTTCGCCGACTACGAAGGCTATGTCCAAGAATGCCCTAAATGCCAAGGCGTTGGCTTGGTCGAAGGCTAGAAATTTGTCTGTTCATTATATTTTATAGCTTATAATGGCTTGTCATTCGTGATGGTCGTTATAAGCTATAATCATTCCCCTAGCGGAGCTTTCTGGAATGGTCGTTCTTCGTCCCTATCAAGTCAACGATATCAAGAATCTTCGCAAGGCCATGATGGCGGGCCATCGTCGCATCCTCTACCAACTGGCGACTGGCGGCGGCAAGGGAACGGTAGCGGCCTATATGGTCGCGGGGGCCGATTCGAATGGCAAGAACTGCCTCATGGTCGCCGACCGCCGTAAGCTCGTCACCCAACTCGCCGACAACCTTCGCAAGATTAACGTCAAGTTCGGCGTCATCATGTCGGGAGAGACCCGCCAGACAAAGAACAATGTCATTCTCGCAAGCCGAGACACAATCAAATCGTGGGTCGATCACCCAGAACTCGAACTGCCGCCCGCTGACTTTATTCTCGTCGAGGAAGCTCACCTGTCGATGGGAGCCGTTTTCCAATTGATCTTGGCCAAGTTCCCGAAAGCCTATGTGATCGGCATCACGGCAACGCCGATTGACACCCAAGGCCGTTCGCTTGGAGATTTCTGGCAAGCCCTCGTGTGCGGCGAGAAGACGAGCGAGCTGGTCAAGCACGGCCATTTGATCAAGCCGGAAGTCTATCACCCGAAGGAATTGGCCGAGAAGCGGGCAAAGGGCGAGAAGGTCAAAGGCTTGTCGGGAGATCCCGTGGCCGCTTGGCTCCAACATGCGAAAGACTTGCCGACGATTGCTTTCTGCAAGTCGATCAAAGAGTCCTTGGAGCTTCGAGAGCGTTTCTTGGCCGAAGGGATCAAGGCCGAGCATATTGACGCCTCGGCTTCCGATCAGGAGCGAGAAGCGAAGTACGGACGGCTCAAGAGCGGCGAGACAAAGGTTTTGTGCAGCGTCAAGTTACTCATCACGGGCATTGATATCCCCGACGTTTCCTGCGGGATCATCTGGTGCAAAATGGGAAGCCTTGTAGAGTGGCTTCAGGCCGGAGGTCGTATTATGCGTCCCGTGATCGACAAGCAAGGAAATCATGTCGTCAAGGCCGATGGATCACGGGTCAAAGATCGTGCCGTAATCCTCGATCACTCGGGAGCCGCTTTCGCTCACGGCGTCCTCCACGGCGACGACATCGAATGGACGCTCGACGAAGCGACAACTGCCGGCCAGCGGATTAAGGCGAAGAACAAGACAGAGCCGAAGATCATCACTTGCCCGAAATGCTCACTCACCTTTCGCGGCAAAGGCGTCTGTCCGGGTTGCGGCCATGTCTTGGGCATCACGAAGGACCGAAGGGCGGCTGGGGCTGCATCGGAAGGCTACGAGGCCACCGACGAGGTTCTCGTGCGATTGACTTCCGACCAATTGAAGGCTAATAGCCAAATGACCTTGCAACGCGAGTGGTTTAAGGCGATCCAGTGTGCGATCAAGCGTGGCGGTCGGGCCAACATGGCTTTGTCGATCTTCAAGTCGGCGACGGGCCAATTGCCGTGGCAGGCCAAAGTTCATCCGATGATCAAAGATCCCGCTGAATGGAAGATGGCCGCGAAGGACGTTTTGCCGATTGCCAAACGAGGATCGCGTTCGTAAGAAAAACGTATCACTATTCCTTACAAGGCTCCTATGACCATTGACCAGATCGCCGCATTCGTCAGGTCGGAAGGCTTGACGATCAAAGTGAAGGACGGGAATCCGTCGATCAAAGGTGGCAGCCCATCGCCGGCCCTATTGGCCATCCTAAAGAGCCATCGTGCCGATGTGATCAAAGCGGCCTCGGAAGGCTATTTCGACCGTGCCGAGGTCAAAATCGACGCTCTACGCTGTGACGACTGCAAGGCGACCGTATTCGATCCCGCCGACGCTGCCCGCTTGTGTGTCAAACGACAATGCCCCATGAGGAACCGATGAGCTGCACACTCAAAGTCGACCCATCGGGCCAAGTATGGATGCTTGTCGGTCGCCAGAAGGCCGTTAGCGATCCAGCCGACCCGCTAACCTTTGGCTTCTCCGACCCGAACCATGACAGGGGCATGGCTGATATCAAAGGCTCGCGTCATTGCGGCGTCGAGGAAGTCCTTGATGGCATAATGAGCGTCCGACCTACTTTGGACAAACTGATGAACGACATCCGCATTCGAACGGCCAAGCAACTATTGGAGCGTTCTTTTAACAAAGCCTACGTCTACGAGTCGAATCGCTCTGGCCAATACTACCTGCGATTCATATCTGATCTTGAGGACGACGATCACGAGCTGGCCAAGACATTGCAGCCCGAGATCGACCGCATCCTGAAAGACGACGATGAATACTTCAAACTCTACGAGGTCGTATGAATTACAAACTGGCCCCTTTGCAATACGACAGCTTTCTCAAGCTAGATGAAATGGGCAAGCGTCATTACAAGACGGCGACGACTTATTTCTGCCAAGTTGTCATCTCTTACTTTTACAATCACAGCATTTGTGTCGAGCTCTACCCTGACAAGCAACAGATCAGCCGAAGATATTACGCGACATGTTACACGGGCGAGGAGGCTATCAAGATCGGCGAGTTCTTCCATCAGCTTTTTATGGAACAAGTATTGGAGAAGGTATGATGCTCTTTTGGCACAAGCTGAAGGAGTTCGTCATGGCACGTCGTCGCAATATCGTCGGAGCGGAGTTGTTCGTCGGCCCGAAGGCCAAGATCCCCCAATTGGCGAAGAAGCGGGGCCGCTCGAAGTTCCATAACCGAATCACCGTCGTTCACGGAATCAAGTTCCATTCGATGGGAGAGGCTGGACGATACGAGGAATTGTTCCTACAACAACGCAACGGCCTGATTCGGAACCTGCAACTTCAGGTCAAATATGCCCTCCACTCTTTGGACGGCACTGTGATCGCTCACTACATCGCTGACTTTGTCTATGAAGAGAAGAACGAAAAGAATGAATATTGCGAAATAGTGGAGGACTTTAAAGGAGTCCTGACTGACATTTATAAGTTAAAACGCAAGTGGATGAAGGCTGAGCATGGCATCATCATCCGCGAGACGTTCTCAAAAGTGAGAAAGAAGAAGAAGTGATGGTTCAGTTTGAGCCGATGTACGACACGATTGAGGATCGCTTGTATCCAGAGCCCGAGTTGCCGATGGATGATACGCCTTACTACGTCAAGTCGAGCTTTAACGGCGGCGTGTCGGATCAGTTTCGTGGATACATCAAAGATAAGGTCTTCAATAAGCTGAACGGTCGATGGGCCTACAAACTCTTGATTGACCGCCATTGGGACGTGACAAAGGTCCATGACGAAACGTGGTTTGCTTTTTCAGACCTTATCTCTTGGGAAGACAAAATCAAGAAGGATATCGAAAATGGCAAGTGACTTGATCGACGAAGCCTATGGCTATCCCGACGATTCGCCCAAGTGCAAGGCATGTGGCGTCAAGATGATCAACCACTTGGGATTGCTCGGGACGTGCAAGGCATTGCTAGAAACGAAGAAAACGCTCAAAGAATATGAAGACTTGTGCCATCGGCTGACCGATGAGATTCACTATCTCAGAGATCGGATCGACGAAAGCAAGGAAGATAGCGTGAAACTTCAGAATCAAATCATCTCCCTCAAGGAGACTATCGGGAACGGGATCTATTAATCATGGATAACATCGACTTCGCATGGGTTCAAATCACGGCGATTGGCAGCCTTTGGCTGGTATGCTCGTATGTGGCTATCGTGACGTTCAACGACATTCGTCGCTCGAAGCGTT